>CANSGD010000018.1:0-253240 GCA_947645195.1 Patellifolia procumbens
TTTGAAGTTCTAGTGTTGGAGTTCTGATGTGAATCTAAAATCACCCTCCAAAGGATTGGATGATGATTCTAAACTTACGAACAATAGAACACTAACTTTAAAAAGAAATCACTCGAAACAAGAAATAGTTCCAAAACACAAGAACACACTCAATGTTTTGGGGTTCTAGGTCGAGATAAGACTCACTCAATCTCTCCTAGGCTTATCACTCAAGACTCACTCAAAGTAATAAGGGGTTAGTAATACTTGAGACAAACTCAAAGTAAAAACTATAACACAAAGGTTTTTTTATCAAAACTCAAATCTGCTTTCTATTATCATTTTCTCTCTTATATAGAGATAAGGAGCAGCAAAGGAGGAGCTGAAACACCCTAAAAACGTCCTAAGAGGAATGGCTTTGAGGAGTTACAAAACTCCTTAATTCATGCCCTAATTAAGCCTCATTTAAGGGGCTTCTACAAAGAAGGCAATCAGCAATTATGAGCTGTAAATAACCCCTAATTACATACCTAATCAGCCACAAAACACACGCCTACTTGCCTTAGTGTCTTAAGTAATCACTAGGCTTTATTTTAAGCTTGAAATAAAACAAAAAAAGAAATAGATTAAATAGGAATCCAAACAGAACTTGGGCTTCCTTTACAATCATGCTTGAAACCCAAACAGAACTTGGGCTCTTCAAAATGTGATGCACGCCTCAATCCACCATCCAAGTTAAACAAGTAACAAACTCGGGCTTAAGAACAAATGGAGAAAAGCCAAGAGCTTCCAAAACAAGTGCAACTGGTTCATGAACCAAAGAGCCTTTAAGTGGGCTTGACTTTGGATCATTCTCCCCTTCTTTTGAAGAGTTTGCCCTCAAACTTGAATCATCTAAGTATGGTGACAAATCCCCCACATTGAACGTAGCACTAACACCCATCAACTCATCAGGAAGCTCAATTTTGTAAGCACTATCATTCACCCTTTCAGTCACTCTAAATGGACCATCAGAACGAGGCATGAGTTTGTTTTTGCGAAGTTTGGGAAATCTCTTTTCCTCAAATGAAGCCAAACCAAATCCCCGGGTTGAAAGATGGGTTGCTTTCGTCGTTTGTTTGCTCTCTCTTGGTATTTCTTATTCATCTCCTCAATTCTTTTCTTCACTTGCTCACAGGTTTTTTGAAAGGCTTCCACCCTCTTTTTAGCATCTTTCTCCACAATATCCCCTTTAACCATAGGAATAAGATCAATAGGCACAAAGGGATTCACTCCATAAACTACTTCAAATGGGGAGCGAGAAGTAGTTAAGGAATGAGTTCGATTGTAAGCAAACTCAGCATGGGCTAGTTTCATGTCCCAATCTTTTTGCGTTTTGCTTACAAGTCCTCTCAACAACGTACCCAAAGTTCTATTTGTCACCTCCGTTTGCCCATCAGTTTGGGGATGATGAGAGGTGCTAAATAGCAACTTGGTACCAACAAGCTTCCATAGGGTCCTCCAAAAGTGACTAAGAAACTTGGAGTCCCTATCCGAAACTATACTTCGAGGAATGCCATGAAGTTTGACAACTTCCTTAAAGTACATTTCCGCCACTTTTACAGCATCATCAGTTTTATTACAAGCTATGAAGTGAGCCATTTTAGAGAATCTATCTACAACAACCATGATGCTATCCCTTCCCCTTTGAGTTCTTGGTAATCCTACAATGAAGTCCATGCTAACACTCTCCCATGGGGCATCTGGAACTGGAAGAGGAGGTAGAGACCTTTGGTGAAGTGACCCTTTGCCTTTTGACAAGTAGCACATCTCTCCACAACCAAAGTCACATCTTTGATCATTCTTGGCCAATAGAAATGCTCACCAAGAATATCAAGAGTCTTTTGGATGCCAAAGTGACCCGCCAAACCACCACTATGCACTTCCCTCACCAACAACTCCCTCACGCCACTCTTTGGGACACACAACTTGTTACCCTTGAAGAGGTAACCATCTTGCTGCACAAACTCTTTTGATGGACTCTCGAACTCACTTGCAAAATCAGGATCATGTTGATAGCCCTCTTTGAGTTGCTCAAAACCCAAAATCTTAGCATCCACCATAGAAAGCAAGTAGTTCCGACGAGACAAAGCGTCGGCCACTACATTACTCTTTCCATCTTTATATTTTGAACTAAAGGTAAATGTTTGGAGAAACTCCACCCATTTAGCATGCCTTTGGTTCAACTTTTGTTGCCCATGGATGAACTTAAGCGCCTCATGGTCCGAATGAAGGACAAAAGGCTTAGGTCTTAAGTAATGAGACCAATGATCAAGAGCCCTCACAATGGCATAGAACTCACGATCATAAGTGGAATAGTTAAGCTTAGCCCCATTTAACTTTTCACTAAAGTAGCACACGGGCTTCCTCTCTTGCATCAAAACCGCACCAATCCCAATCCCACTCGCATCACACTCCACTTCAAACACTTTGTTAAAGTCGGGAAGTACAAGTATGGGAGCATTACAAAGCATATGCTTGACCTTCTCAAAGGCCTTTTGCGCACTCTCACCCCACTTAAACTCACCTTTCTTTGTTAACTCGGTGATAGGAGCCATGATAGTAGAGAAGTTCTTGATGAACCGCCTATAGAAGGAGGCTAGTCCATGGAAGCTTCTTACTTCATGCACATTGGTTGGAGCCAACCATGATTGCACAGCTTTTACTTTTTCCGGGTCTACATGCACCCCCTCTCCTGTTACAATGTATCCTAAGAATACAACACTAGGAGTCATGAATACACATTTCTCAAGCTTGCCATACAACTTCATCTCCCTCAATTTTTCAAACAACCTCCTCAAATGAATTACATGATCTTCATTATTTTTACTATACACAAGTATGTCATCTAAGTAAACAACAATAAAATCATTAAGGAAAGGACGGAGGACTTCATTCATCAACCGCATGAAGGAGCTTGGGGCATTGCAAAGCCCAAATGGCATAACTAACCACTCATATAACCCTTGCTTTGTTTTGAAAGCCGTTTTCCACTCATCTCCCTCCCTTACTCTCATTTGATGGTATCAACTCCTTAAGTCTATTTTGGAAAAGACTAAGGAACCACTCAATTCATCTAGCATATCTTGCAAACGAGGCATAGGAAAACGATATTTGATGGTTATGTTGTTAATGGAACGACTATCAACACACATTCTCCAAGTACCATCTTTCTTTGGTACTAAGAGGGCAGGAACCGCGCAAGGACTAAGGCTCTCTCTCACATAGCCTCTTTCAATCAATTCATTCACTTGCCTTTCAAGTTCCTTACTCTCTTCCGGATTACACCTATAGGCAGCCTTGTTGGGCAAAGGTGATCCTGGAATCAAGTCAATGGCATGCTCAATGCCCCTTATTGGAGGGAGGCCCTTGGGCAAGTCATTGGGGAACACATCTTTGAACTCTTCCAACAACTCATCCAAAAGTGGTGAGTTATTGCAAGTAGTCTCATTCTCGTCTTTGGTCCTTACAACCAAAGCATACCCCCCACCATTTTCTTCCACTATTTTCTCGAACTCATTACAAGATACAAGATAGTTGCTCTTTTCTTTGTCTTTCTTAGCAACTTTAGGGGGTAGGAAGCAATTTAACTTTTCTACCATCTTTGGTAGTTACAAGATATACATTAGATTTGCCTTTATGCTCCGAATCATGGTCAAATTGCCATGGCCTTCCAAGTAACAAGTGACAAGCATCCATAGGAAGAATGTCGCACCATCTCTCATCTTCAAACTTGCCAATAGAGTAAGAAACCAAAGCTTGCTTCTTCACCCTAATACCATTGCCATCATTCAACCAATTGAGCTTATAAGGCTCATCATGATCTCTAGTGGTAAGTTTCAACTTACTCACAGCTTCGGATGAAACAACATCCGTTTGAGCTCCACCATCGACTATCACATTGCAAGTCTTCTCTCCAATCTTGCATCTAGTATGAAACAAGTTGTTTCTTTGCCTCTCATCAACTTGGGGCTCACTAAACAATACTTTCCTCACAACCATCATATTGTACTCACCCTCGGGTTCTATCTCTTCTTCAAAGTCATCTTCTACATAGCCATTTTCTTCTTGTACTACAAAATTATACATTTGTTCTTCTTCATCCATTATGGCACATTGAGTGGCGGTCAAAACAGTTTTACTAGGACATTCACTAGCAATATGACCCCTCCCATGGCATTTAAAACATTTTCTCCTAGTTGCAAGCTCACTAGGTGAAATCACTTGTTTTTCTTTCCCCTTATCAAATTTAGAACCGGATGAACTAGATGAAAAGGCTCTACTTTGAAAAGTACTCCTTTAGAGTTGAAAGGAGTAAATTTTGAAGTACCCTTGAAAGAAGAAGTTTTGGGCTTCTCTTTCTCCTTTTCCTCCTTAGCTTGTGCCTCATATTTCAAAGCAAGTTTACAAACATCACTAAAAGTGGCATAGTGAGTCACTTCTACTTTCTTACTTATCTCTTTGGACAAACCTTTAACAAATCGAGCAATTTTAAAGGTTTCCTTTTCTTGCAAATCACAAATCAAGCACAATTTTTCAAACTCTTTCATGTACTCTTCCACACTCATGTTATTTTCTTGAGAAAGGTGGGTAAGTTTTAGGTACTGCTCTTGCTCATACTCCTTACTAACCCATTTATCCCTCATCTTTTTTTCAACTTAACCCATGAGTCTATCTTCTCTTTTCCTTCTCTCCTTCTATTCGACTTGAGGTTTTCATACCACAAGGCAGCAAGTTTAGTGAGTTTTAAGACAGCAAGTTTAAACCTTTTCCCATCATTATACCCCTTATAATCAAAAACGGTCTCAATTTGCCTCATCCAATCAAGAAAAGCCTCACTATCATGTCCCCCATCAAATTCAGGCATCTCAATTTTCAAACCCCTATCATCATCAAAGTTTCTAGGTGTATTAACCTCACCATCCTCATTTTCAAGAAAATTCAGTTTTCTACTTGCTTGCATCAACATTTCGGACATGGCATCTAACCTAGTCTTTTGTTGAGCCTTATCTTCATCATTTGCTTCTGATTTTCTCTCTAAGTTTTCCAACTTCTCAGTAATTACTTGTAACATCCTAGCAAGATCACCTTCAACCATGATTTCACTATTTTTGCTAGACTATTACAAATACAAGATGTAAACTGCCGTAAACTTGAACAACAAAACGAAACTGTAAATGGCCTTGAGACTCTCAAAGGCTTACAGATTAATAACACTCAGGAAATTTCAAGCGGAATCAAAAAAAGAAACTCTTGAAAAGCTTTCCGTATGAAGGAGGAATTGTCGTTTGAAGTTCTGTGTGCCAGATTTGCTCCGTTTTTGGCGCAGTTGCGAAAAACGTGCCCAGTTTAATATCAAAAAAATTCACAAAAATATGAAAAATTCTGTGAGTATTCTAGACAAAAATTTATGCAGAACGAAAAAATAATCAACCAATTTGGACTCCTGAAGGTTGAGAAATCGTCCTTCAAAGTCGGATGAAAAACGGGTTGAATTCTGGCAGTTTCATTTCTTCTCCAAAACTCGATTTTTCCGACGAATTTCTTCACCAAAGCTCTGATACTAGATGATGTGAATCTAAAATCAACCTCCAAAGGATTGGATGATGATTCTAAACTTACGAACAATAGAACACTCACTTTAAAAAGAAATCACTCGAAACAAGAAATAGTTCCAAAACACAAGAACACACTCAATGTTTTGGGGTTCTAGGTCAGAGATAAGACTCACTCAATCTCTCCTAGGCTTATCACTCAAGACTCACTCAAAGTAATAAGGGTTAGCAATACTTGAGACAAACTCAAAGTAAAAACTATAACACAAAGGTTTTTTTTATCAAAACTCAAATCTGCTTTCTATTATCATTTTCTCTCCTTATATAGAGATAAGGAGCAGCAAAGGAGGAGCTGAAACACCCTAAAAACGTCCTAAGAGGAATGGCTTTGAGGAGTTACAAAACTCCTTAATTCATGCCCTAATTAAGCCTCATTTAAGGGGCTGCTACAAAGAAGGCAATCAACAATTATGAGCTGTAAATAACCCCTAATTACATACCTAATCAGCCACAAAACACACGCCTACTTGCCTTAGTGTCTTAAGTAATCACTAGGCTTTATTTTAAGCTTGAAATAAAACAAAAAAAGAAATAGATTAAATAGGAATCCAAACAGAACTTGGGCTTCCTTTACAATCATGCTTGAAACCCAAACAGAACTTGGGCTCTTCAAAATGTGATGCACGCCTCAATCCACCATCCAAGTTAAACAAGTAACAAACTCGGGCTTAAGAACAAATGGAGAAAAGCCAAGAGCTTCCAAAACAAGTGCAACTGGTTCATGAACCAAAGAGCCTTTAAGTGGGCTTGACTTTGGATCAAGTTCGAAGAGAAGTTCATGAAAGGAGGCACTTTGAAGATGAGAATGAGGTTGTTTATGACTCTAGTGAAGAAGTGCAATCACAAACTTCTAATCAAAGAAGGAGTTAGATGTTCCAGAGTTTGATGGAAACCTTAATCCTGATGCTTACTTGGAATGGGTTTCGAGATGTAATAGGATTTTCGAGCTAAAGGAGTATGATGATTCGAAATCTTTCAAGTTGGCTATCACTAAGCTAAAGGGTTATGCATCCCTTTGGTGGGAAAACATTGCTCTTGCTAGAGAAAGGAAGCATAAGCCGAAAATCAAGAGTTGGAAGAAACTGAAAAAGAAGATGGAAGCTAAGTTTCTCCCCTCCACTTACACTCTTGATTTATATAACCAACTTTCTGATTTGTCTCAAGGTACCAAGAATGTCGAGACATACATCCATGAATATGAGAAGTTGATGATGAAATTGGATGTTCAAGAAAGGGAAGAGCAGACCATGGCTCGTTTTGTGAAGGGCCTAGATCGTGACATTCAAAAGAAGCTTGAGCTTCAATCTTATTCTACTTTAGATGAACTTTTCAGGTTGGCTCTTAAGGTGGAAAAGCATCAAAAAGACAAGAAGAAGAAGGTATTTAGTTAAGGAACTTCTTATGCTAAAGGAGGTTCTAGTTCGTATGTAAAGCCTACTTCGACATCTCCATTTACACCTAAAAATGAAGCTGGTTCGAAATTTCTTGATAAAGGGAAGAAAGTTGCTGAAAGTTCTTCCAAGAAGGATGATGTCAAATGTTTTAAGTGTCATGGTTATGGTCATTATCAAGCACAATGGCCAAACAGAAGGGTAATGATCTTACTAGACATTAAAAACATAGAAGATGCCCTTAAAGATCAAGATGAGCACGAAAAAGAATCTGAAAAGGAGGACGAATGCAATGAAGATGTTCTTGTTGATGAAGTGGAAGGAGATGATCATCTTAGCTTGGTTCTAAGGAGGTTCCTTCACTCCAAAGAAGCCGAAGCTATACCATCTCAACGAGACCAGATTTTTCAGACAAAATGCTTAATCAAGGGCAAGATTTGTTCCATGATTATTGATGGTGGGAGTTGCACTAATGTAGCTTCGAGTTCTATGGTGGAGAAGCTCAATCATCCTACCTTCAGTCATCCTAAACCATATAAGCTTCATTGGCTTAATGATGGTAACTGTGTGGAGGTAACAAAACAAGCTTTAATTAGCTTCTCTTTTGGTGATTCGTATAATGATAAGGTTTTATGTGATGTGGTGCCTATGAATGCATGTCATATTCTCTTAGGGAGGCCGTGGCAATCTGATAAGGAAACCTTACATAATGGTAGGACTAATACATACACTTTCATGCATGAAAACAAGAAAATTATACTTAGTCCTAGCAAAAAGGGTCCGAATTTGCCTAAGAAAGAAACCTCCAATTCAAAGGCTAAATATCAGAAATCCTTAATTCTCCAAAAATATCAAGTTGATAAGGCCATTGAAAAGGGGAAGGAAATGTACTTGTTGTTGTTATTTGCTGCAAATGATGAAAATACTAGTGAATTACATGATTGGGTTAAACCATTAGTGAACGATTTTAGTGATATTTTTCCCGAGGATCTTCCATATGGTTTACCACCTAGTAGGGGTATTGAGCATCAAATTGACTTAGTTCCTGGAGCACCATTACCTAACAAGGCAGCTTATAGATGTAATCCTGAAGAAGCTAAAGAGTTGCAAAAACAGATTACTGAATTGTTAGCTAAGGGGTTTGTGCAAGAAAGTCTTAGTCCATGTGCTGTTCCTGTTATTTTGGTTCCAAAGAAGGATGGAACTATGCGTATGTGTGTAGATTGCAAGGCTATAAACAACATCACCATCAAGTATAGGTATCCTATTCCTAGGCTTGATGATTTGCTCGATGAATTACATGGTGCTACTATATTCTCCAAGATAGATTTGCGTAGTGGTTATCATCAGATTCAAATCAAGGAAGGGGATGAATGGAAAACAGCCTTTAAGACTAAGAGTGGGTTATATGAGTGGCGTGTTATGCCATTTGGTTTAAGTAATGCTCCTAGTACTTTCATGAGGCTCATGCATGAGGTACTTCGTCCCTTCATTGGTTCATTTGTTGTGGTTTATTTTGATGATATTCTTGTGTATAGCAACAATGAACAGGATCATCTTATTCATCTGAAGAAGGTTTTCCTTAAGCTAAGGGAAAAGAAGTTATATGCAAAGATGGAGAAGTGTGAATTCTTCACTTCTAGTGTGTCTTTTCTTGGCTTCATTATTTCATCTCAGGGCATTTCTATGGATGAATCCAAGGTGGAGGCAATCAAATCATGGCCAATTCCAAAGTCCATCACAGAAGTTCGAAGTTTTCATGGATTGGCATCTTTTTACAGGAGATTCATCAGAGGTTTTAGTACTATTTTGGCTCCACTGACCGAATGTATCAAAGGGGGTTCTTTCACTTGGACTCCAGCAGCTCAGGAAGCATTTGATCAGTTGAAAAGCAAGCTTTGTGAGGCGCCTGTTCTAGCCTTACCAGATTTCAAGAAAGTGTTTGAAGTGGAATGTGATGCAAGTGGCGTAGGGTTTGGAGCTGTTTTACAACAAGGAGGGCGTCCCATAGCCTATTTCAGTGAGAAGCTCAATCATGCCAAGCTCAACTACAGCACCTATGATAAAGAGTTCTATGCTATTATTCGTGCCTTGACTTATTGGACTCATTATCTTAGGCCAGCTCAGTTTGTGTTGCATTCAGATCATCAAGCTTTGAAGTACATTAATGGACAACATAAGCTCAGTTCACGGCATGCTAAATGGGTGGAGTTCCTTCAATCTTTTGATTTTGTTTTAAAGTACAAAACTGGAGTTTCTAATGTGGTTGCAGATGCATTATCTAGGAGGCATTCTATGCTTTCTCTAATGGAGGCTCGAGTTCTTGGCTTCACTCATATTAAGGAGCTTTTTATGATGATCCAGATTTTTCACCATTGATAGAAGCGTGCAAGGATGGTTCTCATGGAGCTTATTCGGTTCTAGATGGTTTTCTCTTCCGAAATAATAAGCTTTGTATCCCTAAGTGCTCACTAAGGGATTTGCTCATCAAGGAAGTTCATGGAGGAGGCCTAGCAGGGCATTTTGGTATTAACAAAACTGTGGATGTTTTGCAGGAACACTTTTATTGGCCAAAACTTGCAGGTGATGTTCACTCAGTTCTAGCTCGATGTTCTACATGTCAAAAGGCCAAGAGTTCTTTTCATCAAGGGCTCTATACTCCACTTCCAGTTCCTAATCAGCCATGGGAAGATGTTAGTATGGATTTCATTGTAGCTTTGCCTAGGACTCAAAGGCAAAGAGATGCTATTATGGTGGTGGTGGATCGATTCTCAAAGATGGCTCATTTCATTGCTTGCAACAAGACGGATGATGCAATTCATGTAGCTGATTTGTACTTCAAGGAGATCATTAGATTACATGGTGTACCGAAGACTATTGTTTCTAATAAGGATGTTAAGTTCCTCAGTTTCTTTTGGAAGACTTTATGGAAGCTCCTAGGTACTAAGCTCCTCTTTAGTACCACGGCGCATCCACAAACTGATGGTCAAACGGAGGTGACAAACAGGACACTTACTACTCTCCTCAGGACTCTAGTTAACAAGTCACAGAAAGATTGGGATCTAAAGCTAGCACGTGCAGAATTTGCTTATAATAGATCACCTACATATGCCACGAAGTGCTCTCCATTCGAAGTGAACTATGGGGTTAATCCTTTAAGCCCCATTGATTTACTACCTATTCCAGTTGAAGTGAGGCAAAGCAAAGATGCAGAGGAGAAGGCAAAGGAGATGAAAAAGCTTCACCAACAGATTAGAGCACGCATTGAGAAGGTTAATGAAGCTTACAAGGTCCGAGCTAACAAGCATCGAAAGGAGGTCATTTACAAGCCCGGGGACTTGGTATGGTTGCACCTAAGGAAGGAGCGATTTCCATCAAGAAGGAAGAACAAGCTGATGCCAAGGAGTGATGGTCCATTTAGGGTGCTTGAAAAGATCAATAACAATGCATACAAGATAGAACTACCAAGTGAGATGGGCAACATTTCGGCCACCTTCAATGTGGGTGATTTAGCTCCATATTTGGAAGAATATTTCGAGTTGCAAGAAGACTTCTCCAAACCAGGGGAGAATGATGCAGGAGCATCCATGATCAATCCAAGTCTCCTAGCAAAGAGTCATCAAGAAGAGATTAAGGTGAAAGAGATTCAGTTCATTAGCTTACTTAATCCAATTTCGAACAAGCAAGTACTTCGAATTGTTAATTAAGCTTAACACCTTCTTAATCTATTTTAAGCCTTGTTGATTAATGCTTATGATCATCTTAACATCATAAAGTATTAGTAATCAAGCTTGAATTATGATTAAATAGCTTAATTAATTAGTTCTAAGTCATTAAAGTAAGCTTAGTGAAACTGTTTTGGAAGAACAGATTTTATACGGTTGGTTTAGGGAACGTTTTGAGCATGTTTTTGAGCTTTATTCTTGGCTAAGGCAACCATACATGACTCACCTGTGTGCTTACATACATCACCAACAAGAATGTGAAGAGTTGGAGGCAAGAATCAATAGGAAATGAGAGCTTCATGAAGAAGTATCCAAAACCGCAGCCTTCCAGCGTCTTTCTGGGCTCCACTTCTTCAGTTCTGGGCAGCCGCTTTTTCTTAGCTTTTGGAGCTGATTTTTTGAGGATATTTTCCTTAGAATGTCTATTTTATTACCTTAGTTTCCTTTTTGCAGTAGGATATTTTAGTTTCTCAGAATATCCTAATCATTGCACCTAGGTACTGAAAACTGGCCCAGATTTTGTAATACTTTAAGATGGCTTTTGTTACCTAAGCAAAACATCACCAAATGACGTGAATTTTTGGTATGTTGCTGCTTTATATGTTAGGATTGTAATGTAAGAAGTTTCATTAGACTTTGTTGAATGAATTAAGAGTTATACTCATTTCTTTGAGCTGTGCGCTTAGAGTAAAAACTGGACAGTTTGTCCTAATTCAAGTCTTTGAGTTAATTAGCTAACTAACGTAGATTAGTTACTAATTTAACAAAGCAAGGTTGCACCAAGAGTTCTTCTTTGACATTGGTGGCCTAGTTTGGTGGTTCTAAGGCTAGTGAAAGTGGTGGTTGTTGGTACGGTTCCAACAAGGCTTGAAGCAAAACTGATTCTTCGGTTCTTAACCAACGAATGCTCTTGCTTATGAAATGCTTTATGCATCATTTTGTGTAGGGACACCTTTCAAATCATTTTGTGGTGAATAATTACCAAATATTTATGAGTCCTTGAATGATGGAGGTCCATCCATTGATCCTATTGATTCCAAGACCAAAAACATGGTTGCTTATGTGCTAAGGGATGTTCTGAATTCCCTTAAGAATATTGAGTTTAAGTCCTTTGAAAATGTCCTTAGCTTAGTTAATTAATTATTAACTAAGTAACTATCTTTATTGCTTTATTAGGAGTGCTATCATGAATCCAATCACAGAGATCACAAAGCTAAAGAAGTTTGAGTGGAGTGATCAAGCCAACAAGGCGTTTGAGGAGGTAAAAGCTCAATTGATTAGTGCTCCTATTCTAGCTTTACCTAACTTTAATGAAGTTTTTGAGGTTGAATGTGATGCATCTGGCGTGGGAATTGGAGCTGTGCTGTCTCAAAATGGAAGGCCTTTGGCCTACTTTAGTGAGAAATTAAACGAGGCAAAGAGAAAGTACTCGACCTATGACAAAGAATTCTATGCTTTGGTTCGTGCTTTGGACCATTGGAGACACTATCTCATTGCAAAGGAGTTTATTCTCCATTCAGATCATGAGGCACTTATGTACCTCCAAAGCCAACAGAAATTGCAGCCTAGACATGCTAAATGGGTGGAATACCTTCAAACATTCCATTTTACTATTAAGCATAAAGCAGGGAAGATGAACAAAGGTGCTGATGCCTTATCTAGGAGGTACTTGTTGCTTTCTACCTTAAGCCCTAAGGTGATGGGGCTTGAGTTATTGAAAGAATGTTATGTAGAGGACAAGGACTTTGGTGTTTTGTTTGAAAAGTGCCATAATCGCCCAAGTGGTGATTATTATCTCTTAAAGGGGTTTCTTTTTAAAGGAAATCGCCTTTGTATTCCTAGGCACAGTATGAGAGTGCCCTTAGTCAAGGAGTTTCATGAAGGTGGGCTTGCTGGCCACTTTGGAATAGAAAAGACTATTATGCTTGTGAGTGAGTATTTCTTTTGGCCTAGATTGGCAAGAGATGTAGAGTTCTTGATTAAGAGGTGCTTGATATGCCAAAAGGCTAAGGGACATTTACTACCTCAAGGGTTGTTTATGCCTCTTCCTGTTCCTCAAGCACCATGGGAAGATATGGGCTTGGATTTCATCACAGGATTACCTAGAACCCAACGCCAAAAGGATTCAATCATGGTTGTGGTTGATAGGTTTTCCAAGATGGCACACTTTGTGGCGTGCCACACTACTAATGTTGCTGTTTCTTGTGCTAACTTGTATTTCAGGGATATTGTTAGGTTGCATGGAGTGCCAAAGACGATGGTTAGTGATCGAGATCCAAAGTTCTTAAGTCACTTCTGGCTTACACTTTGGAAGAAGATGGGCACAAAGCTCAAATTCAGTACTTCTAGACATCCTCAAACTGATGGCCAAACAGAGGTCACCAATAGGACCCTAGGAACCCTAATTCGAGCCTTAGCTACAAAAAGCCCTAAACAATGGGAGGAGATGCTACCTCATGCTGAGTTTGCATACAATCGAGTTCCTAGCAAGACTACTGGCCTTAGTCCATTCTTTGTGGTCTATGGTCAAAACCCTTGCACCCCTATTGACCTAGCCCCTTTCCCTACCACCACGAAATATAGCCATGAAGCCGAAAATAGAGTGAAAGAAATCCAAAAGCTACATGAGTATGTGAGAGGCAAGATTGAAAAGGCCAATGAGAGAACCAAGGAGAGGATTGATAAGAAAAAGAGGGATGTCAAATTCAAAGAGGGTGATATGGTTTGGATTCATCTAAGGAAGGAACGTTTCCCTTCTAAACGAAAGTCCAAGCTTAGCCCTAGAGCTGATGGTCCATTTAGAGTGCTTGAGAAGGTCAATGACAATGCCTACAAGATCGAGTTGCCAGGAGACTATGGAGTTTCAGCCACATTCAATGTGGCTGACCTAAGTCCTTTCTATGATGAAGATGAAGAGCTACCAAGTTTGAGGTCAAACTCCTCCAAAGAAGGGAGGATGATGGAGGTCCATCCATTGATCCTATTGATTCCAAGACCAAAAACATGGTTGCTTATGTGCTAAGGGATGTTCTGAATTTCCTTAAGAATATTGAGTTTAAGTCCTTTGAAAATGTCCTTAGCTTAGTTAATTAATTATTAACTAAGTAACTATCTTTATTGCTTTATTAGGAGTCTAATGTACTCTTGGTTAATTTAATTTCATATTAAATTAACTAGGAAAGTCTTAGTTGAGTTGTATTTCTATTTTTAGTAATTAGAAAGTCAACTAGGGTTGTTTCTTTAAGATGGACGGTTGAAGGCTTGGAGAACAAGTGAAGTAGAGCCCAAATCCTACCTTAAACCCTAAAATGGGCGGCCAAGGTACGAAATCTAGCAAAGGAATCATTTTCCCTCCATATCTCATCTTAGGCGCCTAAACCTAATGAGATTAGGGTTTGGTTTCCTACTTTGAAAGGGATAAGTGAGATCTTAATCAAGATTGCGTCAGAAAAGATAGCAAAGCAAGGATGGACGCCTAGAATCAAGGAGGGACGACTACAATCCTAGTTGGGATGGGTTTTTATCTTATTTAGTTTAATTAGTTTTTTTTTAATTGCAATAGTTATCTTTTTAATTTCAGTAATTATTTTTAGAGAGTCAAGGACATGTATTTAAAGGGCACAAGTCATCAATAAACTCATTCAGTCGTTTATAGCTTAAAAACTTTCGAGTTTTATTTTGCTTTCATTAATTCATAATTAATCTAGGCGCCTATGCTAGCTTGATTTTAAGCTTGAATCAAGTGGTGATCTTAGGACCTTAATTTGACTTAGTGGTGAAATCTGTATCTAAGTTAATTTAAGTAAAGCTTAACTATCATTCATAACTCATAATCAAACCTATTCTGCCAATAGATAGCCAGAATATAACAAAGCCCTTGGATCAAACTCAATTCAAATCAAAGGGTAAAACCGTCATAGTCTCTTAGGCGATTTGTGGTGAATGAACACCTTCCAAATCATTTTTTTGGTAATAATTACCAAATATTTTTGAGTCCTCCAATAGATATTATGTCTTTTTAAAGCATATGAAGTCCTTGGATCAAACTCTATTCAAATCAAAGGGTAAAACCGTCATAGTCTCTTAGGCGATTTGTGGTGAATTAACACCTTCCAAATCATTTTGTTTGGAATAATTACCAAATATTTTTGATTCCTTCAATAGGCATTAGATATTTTTAAAGCATATGAAGTCCTTGGATCAAACTCAATTCAAATCGAAGCGTAAAACCGTCATAGTCTTTAGGGGATTTGTGGTGTATGAACACTGTTGAAATAATTTTTGGTGCTTAATTACCAAATATTTATGACTCCTTGAATAGGTATTAGATATATTTCAATCATATGAAGCCCTTGGATCAAACTTATTTCATATCAAAGGGTAAAACCGTTATAGCCTCTTAGGCGATTTGTGGTGTATGAAAACCTTTCAAATCATTTTGTTGTGATTAATTACCAAATATTTTTGAGTCCTTGAATAGGTATTAGATATATTTAAATCATATGAAGCCCTTGGATCAAACTCAATTCAAATCAAAGGGTAAAACCGTCATAGTCTCTTAGGCGATTTTTATGTATGAACACCTTTCAAATAATTTTTTGTGGTTAATTACCAAAAACATTTGACTCCTTTAATTGGTATTAGGTATATTTCAATCATATGAAGCCCTTGGATCAAAATTATTTCAAATCAAAGGGTAAAATTGTCATAGTCTCTTAGGCGATTTGTGGTGTATGAACACCTTTCAAATCATTTTGTTGTGAATCATTGCCAAATATTTTTGAGTCCTTCAATAGGTATTAGATATATTTAAAGCATATGAAGCCCTTGGATCAAACTGATTGCATATCAAAGGGAAAAATCGTCATAGTGTCTTAGGCGTTTGTTGTGTATGAACACCTTTCAAATTATTTTTTGTGCTTAATTACCAAATATTTTTGCCTCCTTGCATTGGTATTAGGTATACTTCAATCATATGAAGCCCTTGGATCAAAATTATTTCAAATGAAAGGGTAAAACCGTCATAGTCTGTTAGGCGATTTGTGGTGTATGAACACCTTTCAAATCATTTTGTTGTGAATAATTGCAAAATATTCTTGAGTTCTTAAATAGGTATTATATATATTTAAAGCAATGAAGCCCTTGGATAAAACTCAATTCAAATAAAAGGGTAAAACCGTCATAGTCTCTTAGGCGATTTGTTGTGAAATATCTCCAATAGGAATCAGATCTTTATAAAGCATATGAAGTCCTTGGATCAAACTCAATTCAAATCAAAGCGTAAAACAGTCATCGTCTTTAGGGGATTTGTGGTGTATGAACACCATTGAAATCCTTTTTTGTGCTTAATTACCAAATATTTTTGACTCGTTTAAAAGGTATTAGATACATTTCAATCATATGAAGCCCTTGGATCAAACTTATTTCTTATCAAAGGGTAAAATCGTCATAGCCTCTTAGGCGATTTGTGGTGTATGAAAAACTTTCAAATCATTTTGTTGCGAATAATTACCAAATATTTTTGAGTCCATGAATAGTTATTAGATATATTTAAATCATATGAAGCCCTTGGATCAAACTCAATTCAAATCAAAGCGTAAAACCGTCATAGTCTCTTAGGCGATTTTTGTGTATGAATACCTTTCAAATCATTTTTTGTGCTTCATTACCAAAAAAATTTGACTCCTTGAATTGGTATTAGGTATATTTCAATCATATGAAGCCCTTGGATCAAAATTATTTCAAATCAAAGGGTAAAATCGTCATAGTCTCTTAGGCAATTTGTGGTGTATGAACACCTTTCAAATCATTTTGTTGTGCATCATTGCCAAATATTTTTGAGTCCTTCAATAGGTATTAGATATATTTAAAGCATATGAAGCCCTTGGATCAAACTGATTTCATATCAAAGGGTAAAATCGTCATAGTCTCTTAGGCGATTTGTGGTGCATGAAAACCTTTCAAATCATTTTTTTTTAATAATTACCAAATATTTTTGAGTCCTTCAATAGGTATTAGATCTTTTTAAAGCATATGAAGCCCTTGGATCAAACTCAATTCAAATCAAAGGGTAAAACCGTCATAGTCTCTTAGGGGATTTGTGGTGTATGAAAAGCTTTCAAATCATTTTTTGTGCTTAATTACCAAATATTTTTGACTCCTTGAATAGGTATTAGATACTACCTCTATGCCAAGTGTATTGCAACATAGGGGGTTGGCACATTTATTAAGAAAAGAAAAATGTGGGCCATCTTTCCACTTGCATCATGTGATTCATAAGTAATGAAGAGAGAGAAAGGTTGCACATGTGATCTTTTTGTTGATTGAAATAGAAAGGTTGCAATTAATATGAAATTGCCAAATAAGGTAAAAGTTGCAATACACTTGGAACGGAGGTAGTATATTTCAATCATATGAAGCCCTTGGATCAAACTTATTTCATATCAAAGGGTAAAACCGGCGTAGTCTTTTAGGTGATTTGTGTTGTATGAACACCTTTCAAATCATTTTGTTGTGAATCATTGCCAAATATTTTCGAGTCCTTGAATAGGTATTAGATATATTTAAAGCATATGAAGCCCTTGGATCAAACTGATTTCATACCAAAGGGTAAAACCGTCATAGTCTCTTAGGCGATTTGTGATGTATGAAAACCTTTCAAATCATTTTGTTGTGAATAGTTACCAAATATTTTTGAGTCCTTGAAAAGGTATTAGAAATATTTAAAGCATATGCAGCCCTTGAATCAAACTCAATTCAAATCAAAGGGTAAAACCATCATAGTCTATTAGGTGATTTGTGGTGTATAAACACCTTCAAAAGTTTTTTTTGTACATAATTAACAAATATTTTTGTTTCCTTGAATAAATATTAGATATATTTAAAGCATATGAAACCCTTGGATAAAACTTAATTCAAATCAAAGGATAAAACCGTCATAGTCTCTTAGGCGATTTGTAGTGTATGAACACCTTTCAAATCATTTTTTTGTGCTTAATTACCTAATATTTTTGACTCCTTGAATAGGAATTAGATATATTTAAATCATATGAAGCCCTTGGATCAAACTGATTTCATATCAAAGGGTAAAACCGTCATAGTCTCTTAGGGGATTTGTGGTGTATGAACACCATTCAAATCATTTTTGTGCTTAATTGCCAAATATTTTTGACTCCTTGAATAGGTATTAGATATATTTCAATCATATGAAGCCCTTGGATCAAACTTATTTCATATCAAAGGGTAAAACCGGCATAGTCTTATAGGCGATTTTTGTGTATGAACACCTTTCAAATCATTTTGTTGTGAATCATTGCCAAATATTTTTGAGTCCTTGAATAGGTTTAGATATATTTAAAGCATATGAAGCCCTTGGATAAAACTCAATTCAAATCAAAGGGTAAAACCGTCATAGTCTCTTAGGCGATTTGTGGTGAATGAACACCTTCTAAATCATTTTGTTGGGAATAATTACCAAATATTTTTGAGTCCTTCAATAGGTATTAGATCTTTTTAACGCATATGAAGTCTTTGGATCAAACTCAATTCAAATCGAAGCGTAAAACCGTCATAGTCTTTAGGGGATTTCTGGTGTATAAATAGCTTTGAAATCATTTTTTGTGCTTAATTGCCAAATATTTCTGACTCCTTGAATAGGTATTAATTACATTTCAATCATATGAAGCCCTTGGATCAAACTCTATTCAAATCAAAGGGTAAAACCGTCATAGTGTCTTAGGGGATTTGTGGTGTATGAACACCTTTCAAATCCTTTTTGTGCTTAATTACCAAATATTTTTGACTCCTTGAATAGGTATTAGATATATTTCAATCATATGAAGCCCTTGGATCAAACTTATTTCATATCAAAGGGTAAAACTGGCATAGTCTTATAGGCGATTTTTGTGCATGAACACCTTTCAAATAATTTTGTCGTCAATCATTGCCAAATATTTTTGAGTCCTTGAATAGGTATTTGATATATTTAAAGCATATGAAGCCCTTGGATCAAACTCAATTCAAATCAAAGGGTAAAACCGTCATAGTCTCTTAGGCGATTTGTGGTGAATGAACACCTTCCAAATCATTTTGTTGGTAATAATTACCAAATATTTTTGAGTCCTCCAATAGGTATTATGTCTTTTTAAAGCATATGAAGTCCTTGGATCAAACTCTATTCAAATAAAAGGGTAAAACCCTCATAGTCTCTTAGGCGATTTGTAGTGAATTAACACCTTTCAAATCATTTTGTTTGGAATAATTACAAAATATTTTTGAGTCCTTCAATAGGTATTAGATCTTTGTAAAGCATATGAAGTCCTTGGATCAAACTCAATTCAAATCGAAGCGTAAAACCGTCATAGTCTTTAAGGGATTCGTGGTGTATGAAAACCTTTGTAATCATTTTTGGTGCTTAATTACCAAATATTTATGACTCCTTGAATAGGTATTAGATATATTTCAATCATATGAAGCCCTTGGATCAAACTTATTTCATATCAAAGGGTAAAACCGTTATAGCCTCTTAGGCGATTTGTAGGGTATGAAAACCTTTCAAATCGTTTTGTTGTGATTAATTACCAAATATTTTTGAGTCCTTGAATAGGTATTAGATATATTTAAATCGTATGAAGCCCTTGGATCAAACTCAATTCAAATTAAAGGGTAAAACCGTCATAGTCTCTTTGGCGATTTTTGTGTATCAACACCTTTCAAATAATTATTTGTGGTTAATTACCAAAAAACTTTGACTCCTTTAATTGGTATTAGGTATATTTCAATCATATGAAGCCCTTGGATCAAAATTATTTCAAATCAAAGGGTAAAATTGTCATAGTCTCTTAGGCGATTTGTGGTATATGAACACCTTTCAAATCATTTTGTTGTGAATCACTGACAAATATTTTTGAGTCCTTCAATAGGTATTAGATATATTTAAAGCATAAGAAGCCCTTGGATCAAACTGATTTCATATCAAAGGGAAAAATCATCATAGTGTCTTAGGCGTTTTTTGTGTATGAACACCTTTCAAATTATTTTTTGTGTTTAATTACCAAATATTTTTGCCTCCTTGCATTGGTATTAGGTATACTTCAATCATATGAAGCCCTTGGATCAAAATTATTTCAAATAAAAGGGTAAAACCGTCATAGTCTCTTAGGCGATTTGTGGTGTATGAACACCTTTCAAATCATTTTGTTGTGAATAATTGCCAAATATTCTTGAGTTCTTAAATAGGTATTATATATATTTAAAGCAATGAAGCCCTTGGATAAAACTCAATTCAAATAAAAGGGTAAAACCGTCATAGTCTCTTAGGCGATTTGTTGTGAATTAACTCCTTCCAAATCATTTTGTTTGGAATAATTACCAAATATTTTTGAATCCTTCAATAGGTATCAGATCTTTATAAAGCATATTAAGCCCTTGGATCAAACTCAATTCAAATCAAAGTGTAAAACCGTCATCGTCTTTAGGGGATTTGTGGTGTATGAATGATAGGTTTTAGTCGTATCACCTAATCAAAAATAAACCTACAGACCTCTAACTAGGTAGTCAGTGAAAGCAGGGTCGAATCCACAGGGAGACAGAGTTTCTAAATCAATATTCATCCAATTCAGCTACTTCAGATGAAATCAAGGAAGAATTAATTAAACTAATAAATAAACTACAGAAGACGGGATAAATCGAGGAATTGACTATAGACTAAAGACCTAGGGTATTAGGTCGGTCCACCATGCTTATACCAATCAAATAGGGTCAACTACTACCAAAACCTAAGTCAAGAGTCGGGGGATCAGAGCCTATGTTAAGCTATGGTTAAGATCAACGCTCATAGTTCAACATACGCCGCATGGTCACTAACGTAATCAGAACTACTGATGTGTCCTAGGCCTCTAGTCGTAAGACGGATCTGTGCAAACAACTATTAACCACAAGCAACCAATGAAATTGCGCAATAACATTAATTACTCAATAAAGAACAAACCACATCACAATCACCCTAATTAAGCCCTAGAAATTGATAGAAATCTAAATCACAATCATGGTATAAACATGACTTTCCTATCTAACACCCTAGAAAGAGACTACTCAGACATGATCGAATTTACAACGACAAAACTAATATGAAACCCTAACAATTGCATCATGAACGATTAAATAAATAAATTAAGCAATCAAGAATAACAAAAGAGATTAGGGTAGGAAAGAGTACCAATTGACGGAAAGCAGGAACTTTAATTGAAATCAAAATAGGTTTGATCACCTCTAAATTAATCTAAAGTGTTTAAATTAAACTAAGAACAATGAGAAGTAGCTCTAGTCTAAAGCAGTAAAAAGATGAATAAAAGATGTCCCTAAATAATGAGGAAAAAGGTATTTATAATGACCCCTCAAGTTAACATAAAAATAGGAAGCAAAAGTTGAAAATCGCGACAAATGGCGCCAGACCCGATCGGGCCCGAGCACAGTACCCGATCGGGTCAAATACAAATTCAGCCCAACTTTTGGTTTCTTGACCTGTACGCACTCAGCAGCAAAAACGAGCAATGGACCTCCACCCGATCACCGGCCCGATCGGGTGGTGGATCGGGTGAAATGACAAAACGAACCCAGCAGCACCACAGCGCCTGTAGCACCGCAACGAGACCAAGCAGCACTCCACCCGATCGGGTCGGGCGGTGGTCACCCGATCGGGTTTGGGGACATGCTTCCTCGCCCGATCGGATCGGGCAACCCTCGCCCGATCGGGTCCGCAACTTTCATACCCGATCAATAAATCTTCGCCCGATCGGGCCATTTCTGCCCGATCAGTGCACGGAAACCTCCTTTTTGACTCTTTGGCTTTCTAATCTTCACGTTTAGGGGTCTTGGGACCTCTTAAACTATCCATAAAGCTCGTGAGCCATCCTACATGCCTTGTAACCTCTCGTAAAGCCGTGGTTGCTTCCAAAAGGCTCGGGAATAAGGAGAAAACTCCATAAAACCTGCAATTCAATACTAAAACACGAAACCACAACTACATACGATAGTTAGCACAAATAGCTCCCAAGAGCTCCAATGACGCACAAATTAGCTTGTAAATAAAGGAGAAAACTCTATATAAATACGTGATATCAAACTCCCCCAAGCTAAACCTTTGCTTGTCCTCAAGCAAACAGAACATGAACATGGAATAGATTGCCTCACGCCATAGATAAAAAGCAATTCAAAGCTCAAAACATTTTCAAGACTAAGAATCGTTCAAGTAGGCAAAATTCAAGTTCAGCTAATCAAATCCATCCAACCACCAATCATTCAAGCAATTTATCAAATTCAAGCATCCACAAAGCATACAAGTCCTGAAAAGGCTCTCACAAGGGTGTCACTCCTCTCTATTTTGTGGCAGGCAAAGAATATGCCTGAGCACTCACCAACCCGACCATAAATACCCTTCCCACTCACACTCTCATGTGTTTAAGAAGGTTCAATGACGCTCATACTAGTCAAGTCGACTCAATTAGCAGAAATACTCTTTAACTTTGACAAACTGACACGAAATCAATCAAATGAACAATGCAGGCACAACTCAAGAGGACTTTATAGGGTTGTAATGGGGCTTAGGCGAGAGGTAGGGGATACTTTTGGGTAATGTGGTGGAAAAACCAAGAAAGGGGGAGCATAAATCATTCAAACAAGGCCTAAGATGGCCTACACAACTCCCAACAATCACCATAAAACCATGTAAAGTAACCCAACTCTCATAAATCAATGAAAAGCTCATAACAAACCCAATTTTCTAGCAATGGAGCGAATATTCCTTTATGAACGTACGTGAATGAAAGAACTAGAATTCTTTTGAATTTTCATTTCATTTTTCTTTCATTTTTCTGAACTTCATTCACTCAACTCTAAACTTGCTTTTTCTTTTCTCTTTCTCACTCTCAAACCACAGCAAATACACTTATAAATTCCTCAAAAACCAAACTAAACCAACAAACCAATCTCAAACTCAACCCATACAAAAGCTCCCCCAAGCTAGGCTTGGAATAATATCAAGTGAAGGCTTTGGGCTCATAATAGGGGTTTAAGTAACACGAAACAAGTCATTAGGCTCAGCGGGGCTAAGGAGGATAAAAGTATATCAAAAACTCACACTGAAGATCAAGAATAACACAAAAGAACGCCTCTATCACAGCACATGCTACAAGTCATCTAAAATCAGACAAGTACGAAGTCAAAGTCAAGATCAATCCATTAAAGAGGAACTAACACACAAGAAAAGACTGGATAATAATATGAATCCAATAGGCTACAAAGAGGCCTCACAGTCTAACCAATTCAGGTATGCAGCACAAAGTGGTCTAATATAATCTAAAAATGCTCGAAATCATAGCAATCAAACATCAAATCATAGCCTCAAGATCACAAATGCCCAGCTATCCAGAAAACAAAGTCAAATCATTTTCAAATAGAGCACAGCAATGGGCACAGGGAGGCAACTAAACTATTCATGGGAACCATATTTTTTTTTATTTTTTCAGTATTTTTCGAAAGTAGTAAATCTATCCTAGAAAGCAGTAAAAGAGATAGAGAATACAAACAGAACTCCTCCCCCAAGATGAACTTGGCAGTGTCCTCAATGCCAAAAGGTGATAAGGACTATGCTAAGAGGGAAAAACAATGTTAGTACCCTCACTCTCGCTCACAGAAAGAAGAAAAATAAAAATAAAAAAAAATGAAAAGAAAAGGAAAAAGGGAAAGATACGAGTTGCCTCTCGCACTACGCTGGTTTATAAAGGTCCCGCACGACCATAATCCTCCCTCTCTCAAATAGGAGGGGCTTGGCAATGAGTGCCACCCTCATGAAATATCTTTCTTCTCCAAATGTTCTTGACTATGCCTCCAGACGGTGAGGCAACCTTAGGTGGAATTGGAGCCTTCTCCACACCTACTTCATCCAGAACCTCATCCCTGCAACAAGATTGTTCAAGCATAGGTGCCTTAACAACATTGGTTAGTTTAAAAATCACTTTATCGTCACTAACACTCAGAGTTAAAGACCCAGACTTGACATCAATGACAGCACCAGCAGTACACAAAAACGGCCTACCCAAGATAATAGGAATCTGGGCATCCTCATCCATATCTAACACCACAAAATCAACAGGAATATAGAATTTCCCTACCCTAACAGGAACGTCCTCCAAAACACCTAGAGGGTATTTTATAGAACGATCCGCCATTTGTAAAGTGATTTGTGTGCATTTAAGGGCTCCCATGTTCAGTTTCTTATAAACAGACTATGGCATAACAGAAACAGAAGAACCTAAATCACACAAAGCCTTATCAATAAAAATAGGTCCAAGATGGCAGGGTATAGAAAAACTACCAGGATCTAACTTTGGTGGGGTTTTATTTTGAATAAAAGCACTACACTCTTCAGTAAGAGCGACACGTTCTACCCCACCACAGTCACTTTTCTTAGTGATCATGTCTTTCAGAAATTTGGCGTAAACAGGCACTTGGGTAATTAAATCTGTGAATGGAATTGTTACCTCAAGGTTCTTGACCATAGCCAAGAACTTACCAAACTGCTGATCGACCTTGGATTGTTGCATCCTGTGACGAAAAGGTAGCCTTGGTGTAAAAGGCGTTTCAGAAACCTTCTCCTTTTTCTTCCCTGTCTGTTCAGCTTCTGCAGACAATTCGACTTCAGACGTCGATTTCTTCCTTTTTCCTTCCTCTACCACCCTCTTCTTCCCTGCAGTCGGGGTAACCTCATCAATGGGCACTGGAGGGGCATCATATGCAATGCCACTACGAAGAGTGATGGCATTCTTATGTTCTCTCTGAATGGGTTGCCCTGGCAATTGTCCCTGCTGTCTCTGTGCATTAGTTTCTGTCAACTGAGCAACTTGAGCCTCGAGAAGTTTGATATGCTTCTCTTGGTTCCTCCGTGCTTCCTCATTTGCCTTTTGCATAGACAATATCAGTTTCATCAGTTCAGAATTGCTAGGCTCTTCTGGGTTGTTTTTTTGTGGAGGTGGGGTGTGGAAATTTTGTGGAGTTTGGAAGTTATTGGGATGATGGAAGTTTTGTTGTGGTGGTCTTTGGAAATTTTGTGGGGTTTGATGGTATGAGGGTTTAGGATAGTTTGGTGGAGGTGGAGGTTGATAGTTTTGTGGGTTTTGGTAGTTATGTGAAGGGGGGAAGGTTTGTGGCCTTTGTTGGAAGGCATTGGCCTGCTCCATCTGAAATTGACTGAACTGACAGTCATGCCCAAAGTGACCATGAACACCACATACCTCGCAGTAAGATGAGGTAATGGGTGCTGCGGCAGACATAGCATTGATGCTCTTAGGCGGAGGTGTCGAACTAGAAGACTTCATTAGCTGCTGAGTCAGTTGCGCCATTTTAGATGTAAGCAATGAAATAGCGTCAACCTCGAGTACCTTCTTAGTCAAACTCCTAGATGATGAATGGTCATTGGCTGCAAGATTTGATATGAATTCATAACCCTCATCAACTGCCTTGTCTAAAAACACTCCTCCAGCAGACGAATCAACAATACACTTCGTCTGAGGCTGCAGAATATTGTAGAATGTCTGCGTCAAGAACCATTTGTCCATATTGTGGTGTGGACACTCTCTCTGTAGATCTTTAAACCTAGCCCACGCTTCCCGTAATGTTTCATCAGGCTCTTGGGAAAACGTGGCTAGTTTATTTCTGATTTCTGCTGTTTTAGTAGGTGGGTAATACTCTCTCAGAAATGCAGCAGAAATCTCACTCCATTCAGTTTCCTTCACATCGTTCAACCACTTCTGGGCTCTATCTCTCAAAGAAAACTCGAACAATATGACTTTTAGCTGATCTGGAGTGACGCCGGCATGTTTAACGGTTCGAAAAAGTTGTTGAAACCGTTGCAGATGATTTGCCGGATCTTCAGTAGGATGCCCACCAAACTGATTTTGCTGGACCATGCTGATGAGTCCAGGCTTAATCTCAAAATTTACTGCGGTAATGGTGGGCATAGTAGGTCCAGTGGAGAGACCATCTGGGTTGGGCACCCCATATGACTTCAGTGATTTTGATATAACTGAACTCAAGGTGTCTGCTCCAGAGATGTTCAGCTGAACAGACTGCTTTTCTTTCTGCTTTATCTTTCGGATCCGCCTGATTGTCCTAGTAAGATCGGGGTCCGCTGGAATTGGGGAACCCTTTCTTTGGGACCTGGGCATACAAAAGAAACAAAAAGCAGCAGTAAAACGTACCTCGATTGAAACAAGGAAGTTCCAATGAGGTACAGAGAAGTAGACCAAATAATCAAATAAAAACTTAGAAAACTAGCTGTCTCCCCGGCAACGGCGCCAAAATTTGATAGGTTTTAGTCGTATCACCTAATCCAAAATAAACCTACAGACCTCTAACTAGGTAGTCAGTTGAAGCAGGGTCGAATCCACAGGGAGACAGAGTTTCTAAATCAATATTCAACCAATTCAGCTACTCCAGATGAAATCAAGGAAGAATTAATTAAACTAATAAATAAACTACAGAAGACGGGATAAATCGAGGAATTGACTATAGACTAAAGACCTAGGGTATTAGGTCGGTCCACCATGCTTATACCAATCAAATAGGGTCAACTACTACCAAAACCTAAGTCAAGAGTCGGGGGATTAGAGCCTATGTTGAGCTATGGTTAAGATCAACGCTCATAGTTAAACATACGCCGCATGGTCACTAACGTAATCAGAACTACTGATGTGTCCTAGGCCTCTAGTCGTAAGACGGATCTGTGCAAACAACTATTAACCACAAGCAACCAATGAAATTGCGCAATAACATTAATTACTCAATAAAGAACAAACCACATCACAATCACCCTAATCAAGCCCTAGAAATTGATAGAAATCTAAATCACAATCATGGTATAAACATGACTTTCCTATCTAACACCCTAGAAAGAGACTACTCAGACATGATCGAATTTACAACGACAAAACTAATATGAAACCCTAACAATTGCATCATGAACGATTAAATAAATAAATTAAGCAATCAAGAATAACAAAAGAGATTAGGGTAGGAAAGAGTACCAATTGACGGAAAGCAGGAACTTTAATTGAAATCGAAATAGGTTTGATCACCTCTAAATTAAGCTAAAGTGTTTAAATTAAACTAAGAACAATGAGAAGTAACTCTAGTCTAAAGCAGTAAAAAGATGAATAAAAGATGTCCCTAAATAATGAGGAAAAAGGTATTTATAATACCCCCTCAAGTTAACTTAAAAATAGGAAGCAAAAGTCGAAAATCGCGACAAATGGCGCCAGACCCGATCGGGCCCGAGCACTCCACCCGATCGGGTCGGGCGGTGGTCACCCGATCGGGTCTGGGGACATGCTTCCTCGCCCGATCGGATCGGGCAACCCTCGCCCGATCGGGTCCGCAACTTTCATACCCGATCAATAAATCTTCGCCCGATCGGGCCATTTCTGCCCGATCAGTGCACGGAAACCTCCTTTTTGACTCTTTGGCTTTCTAATCTTCACGTTTAGGGGTCTTGGGACCTCCTAAACTATCCATAAAGCTCGTGAGCCATCCTACATGGCTTGTAACCTCTCGTAAAGCCGTGGTTGCTTCCAAAAGGCTCGGGAATAAGGAGAAAACTCCATAAAACCTGCAATTCAATACTAAAACACGAAACCACAACTACATATGATAGTGAGTTCAAAATAGCTCCCAAGAGCTCCAATGACGCACAAATTAGCTTGTAAATAAGGGAGAAAACTGTATATAAATATGTGATATCAAACTCCCCCAAGCTAAACCTTTGCTTGTCCTCAAGCAAACAGAACATGAACATGGAATAGATTGCCTCACGCCATAGATAAAAAGCAATTCAAAGCTCAAAACATTTTCAAGACTAAGAATCGTTCAAGCAGGCAAAATTCAAGTTCAGCTAATCAAATCCATCCAACCACCAATCATTCAAGCAATTTATCAAATTCAAGCATCCACAAAGCATACAAGTCCTGAAAAGGCTCTCACAAGGGTGTCACTCCTCTCTATTTTGTGGCAGGCAAAGAATATGCCCGAGCACTCACCAACCCGACCATAAATACCCTTCCCACTCACACTCTCATGTGTTTAAGAAGGTTCGATGACGCTCATCCTAGTCAAGTCGACTCAATTAGCAGAAATACTCTTTAACTTTGACAAACTGACTCGAAATCAATCAAATGAACAATGCAGACACAACTCAAGAGGACTTTATAGGGTTGTAATGGGGCTTAGGCGAGAGGTAGGGGATACTTTTGGGTAATGTGGTGGAAAAACCAAGAAAGGGGGAGCATAAATCATTCAAACAAGGCCTAAGATGGCCTACACAACTCCCAACAATCACCATAAAACCATGTAAAGTAACCCAACTCTCATAAATCAATGAAAAGCTCATAACAAACCCAATTTTCTAGCAATGGAGCGAATATTCCTTTATGAACGTACGTGAATGAAAGAACTAGAATTCTTTTGAATTTTCATTTCATTTTTCTTTCATTTTTCTGAACTTCATTCACGCAACTCTAAACTTGCTTTTTCTTTTCTCTTTCTCACTCTCAAACCACAGCAAATACACTTTTAAATTCCTCAAAAACCAAACTAAACCAATAAACCAATCTCAAACTCAACCCATACAAAAGCTCCCCCAAGCTAGGTTTGGAATAATATCAAGTGAAGGCTTTGGGCTCATAATAGGGGTTTAAGTAACACGAAACAAGTCATTAGGCTCAGCGGGGCTAAGGAGGATAAAAGTATATCAAAAACTCACTTAAAGCTCAAGAATAACACAAAAGAACGCCTCTATCACAGCACATGCTACAAGTCATCGAAAATCAGACAAGTACGAAGTCAAAGTCAAGATCAATCCACTAAAGAGGAACTAACACACAAGAAAAGACTGGATAATAATATGAATCCAATAGGCTACAAAGAGGCCTCACAGTCTAACCAATTCAGGTATGCAGCACAAAGTGGTCTAATATAATCTAAAAATGCTCGAAATCATAGCAATCAAACATCAAATCATAGCCTCAAGATCACAAATGCCCAGCTATCCAGAAAACAAAGTCAAATCATTTTCAAATAGAGCACAACAAGGGGCACAGGGAGGCAACTAAACTATTCATGGGCACCAAATTTTTTTTATTTTTTCAGTATTTTTCGAAAGCAGTAAATCTATCCTAGAAAGCAGTAAAAGAGAGAGAGAATACAAACAGAATTCCTCCCCCAAGATGAACTTGGCAGTGTCCTCAATGCCAAAAGGTGATAAGGACTATGCTAAGAGGGAAAAACAATGTTAGTACCCTCACTCTCGCTCACAGAAAGAAGAAAAATAAAAATAAAAAAAATGAAAAGAAAAGATAAAAGGGAAAGAATACGAGTTGCCTCTCGCACAGCGCTGGTTTATAAAGGTCCCGCACGACCATAATCCTCCCTCTCTCAAATAGGAGGGGCTTGGCAATGAGTGCCACCCTCATCAAATAGCTTTCTTCTCCAAATGTTCTTGACTATGCCTCCAGACGGTGAGGCAACCTTAGGTGGAATTGGAGCCTTCTCCACACCTACTTCATCCAGAACCTCATCCCTGCAACAAGATTGTTCAAGCATAGATGCCTTAACAACATTGGTTAGTTTAAAAATCACTTTATCGTCACCAACACTCAGAGTTAAAGACTCAGACTTGACATCAATGACAGCACCAGCAGTACAACATTGGTGGAATTGTTCAAGCATAGATGCCTTAACAACATTGGTTAGTTTAAAAATCACTTTATCGTCACCAACACCCAGAGTTAAAGACTTAGACTTGACATCAATGACAGCACCAGCAGTACAACATTGGTGGAATTGTTCAAGCATAGATGCCTTAACAACATTGGTTAGTTTAAAAATCACTTTATCGTCACCAACACTCAGAGTTAAAGACTCAGACTTGACATCAATGACAGCACCAGCAGTACACAAAAACGGCCTACCCAAGATAATAGGAATCTGGGCATCCTCATCCATATCTAACACCACAAAATCAACAGGAATATAGAATTTCCCTACCCTAACAGGAACATCCTCTAAAACACCTAGAGGGTATTTTATAGAACGATCCGCCATCTGTAAAGTGATTTGTGTGCATTTAAGGGCTCCCATGTTCAGTTTCTTATAAACAGACAATGGCATAACAGAAACAGAAGAACCTAAATCACACAAAGCCTTATCAATAAAAATAGGTCCAAGATGGCAGGGTATAGAAAAACTACCAGGATCTAACTTTGGTGGGGTTTTATTTTGAATAAAAGCACTACACTCTTCAGTAAGAGCGACACGTTCTACCCCACCAAAGTCTCTTTTCTTAGTGATCATGTCTTTCAGAAATTTGGCGTAAACAGGCACTTGGGTAATTAAATCTGTGAATGGAATTGTTACCTCAAGGTTCTTGACCATAGCCAAGAACTTACCAAACTGCTGATCGACCTTGGATTGTTGCATCCTGTGACGAAAAGGTAGCCTTGGTGTAAAAGGCGTTTCAAAAACCTTCTCCTTTTTCTTCCCTGTCTGTTCAGCTTCTGCAGACAAATCAACTTCAGACGTCGATTTCTTCCTTTTTCCTTCCTCTACCACCCTCTTCTTCCCTGCAGTCGGGGTAACCTCATCAATGGGCACTGGAGGGGCATCATATGCAATGCCACTATGAAGAGTGATGGCATTCTTATGTTCTCTCTGAACGGGTTGCCCTGGCAATTGTCCCTGCTGTCTCTGTGCATTAGTTTCTGCCAACTGAGCAACTTGAGCCTCGAGAAGTTTGATATGCTTCTCTTGGTTCCTCCGTGCTTCCTCATTTGCCTTTTGCATAGACAATATCAGTTTCATCAGTTCAGAATTGCTAGGCTCTTCTGGGTTGTTTTTTTGTGGAGGTGGGGTGTGGAAATTTTGTGGAGTTTGGAAGTTATTGGGATGATGGAAGTTTTGTTGTGGTGGTCTTTGGAAATTTTGTGGGGTTTGATGGTATGAGGGTTTAGGATAGTTTGGTGGAGGTGGAGGTTGATAGTTTTGTGGGTTTTGGTAGTTATGTGAAGGGGGGAAGGTTTGTGGCCTTTGTTGGAAGGCATTGGCCTGCTCCATCTGAAATTGACTGAACTGACAGTCATGCCCAAAGTGACCATGAACACCACATACCTCGCAGTAAGATGAGGTAATGGGTACTGCGAAGTCAATAATGCAATGGCATCTACCTCCAGTACCTTCCTCGTGAGGCTTCGGGAAGTGGAATGATCATTGGCTGCGAGGTTTGATAGAAACTCGTTGCCTACATCCACTTCCTTGTCCAGAAAAACTCCTCCTGCAGACGAATCAACAATACTCTTCGTCTGAGGCTGCAGACCATTGTAGAATGTCTGCGTCAAGAACCATTTGTCCATGTTGTGGTGTGGACACTCTCTCTGTAAATCCCTAAACCTAGCCCACGCTTCCCGTAATGTTTCATCAGGCTCTTGGGAAAACGTGGCCAGTTTATTTCTGATTTCTGCTGTTTTCGTGGGTGGGTAATACTCTCTCAGAAATGCAGCAGAAATCTCACTCCATTCGGTTTCCTTCACATCATTCAACCATTTCTGGGCTCTATCTCTCAGTGAAAACTCGAACAACATGACTTTGAGTTGATCTGGAGTGACGCCGACATGTTTAACGGTTCGACAAAGTTGCTGAAACCGTTGCAGATGATTTGCCGGATCTTCAGTAGGATGCCCACCAAACTGATTTTGCTGGACCATGCTGATAAGTCCAGGCTTGATTTCGGAATTTGCTGTGGTAATGGTGGGCATAGTAGGTCCAGTGGAGAGACCATCTGGGTTGGGCACCCCATATGACTTCAGTGACTTTGACATGACTAAACTCAAGGTGTCTGTTCCAGAGGTGTTTAGCTGAACAGACTGCTTTTCTTTCTGCTTTATCTTTCGGATCCGCCTGATTGTCCTAGTAAGATCGGGGTCCGCTGGAATTGGGGAACCGTTTCTTTGGGACCTGGGCATACAAAAGAAACAAAAAGCAGAAGTAAAAGGTACCTCGATTGAAACAATGAAGTTCCAATGAGTTACAGAGAAGTAGACCAAATAATCAAATAAAAACTTAGAAAACTAGCCGTCTCCCCGGCAACGGCGCCAAAATTTGATAGGCTAAAGTTGTATCACCTATTCAAAAATAAACCTACGGTCCTCTAACTATGATAGTCAGTGGAAGCAGGGTCGAATCCACAGGGAGACAGAGTTTCTAAATTAATATTCAATCAATCAGCTAGTCCAGATGAAATCACGAAAGAATTAACTGAACTAAAGATTAAACTAAAGAAGACAAATTAAATCAAGGAATTAACTATGGACTAAAAACCTAGGGTATTAGGTCGGTCCACCATGCTTATACCAATCAAATATGGTCAACTACTATCAAAACCTAAGTCAAGAGTCGGGGGATTAGAGCATGTGTTGAGCTATGGTTAAGACTCAACGCTCATAGTTCAACATACGCCGCATGTTCACTAACGTAATCAGAACTACTGACGTGTCCTAGGCCTCTAGTCGTAAGACGGATCTGTGCAAACAACTATTAACCACAAGCAATCAATAAAATTGTACACTGACATTAATTACTCAATAAGAGCAAACCACATCACAATCACCCTAATCAAGCCCTAGAAATTGATAGAAATCTAAATCACATTCATGGTATAAACATGGCTTTCCTATCTAACACCCTAGAAAGAGAACTACTCACTCATAATCGAATTAACAACAACAAAACTAATATGAAACCCTAACAATTGCATCATGAATAATTAAATAACTAAGCTAAGCAATTAAGAATAATAAAAGAGATTAGGGTAAGAAAGAATACCAATTGACAGAAAGCAGGAACTTTTATTGAAATCGAATAGGTTTGATCACCCTTAATCTAATCTAAAGTGTTTAAACTAGACTAAGAACAATGAGAAATAACTAGAGTCTAAACTAGAATGAAAGATGAATAAAAGATGAATCAAAAGATGTCCCTAAATAATGTGGAAAACGGTATTTATAATACCCCTCAAGTTCACTAAAAAAGGAAATAAGAAAGCGAAAAAGTGCGATTTAGGCACCAGACCCGATCGGGCCCGAGCACAGTACCCAATCGGGTCAAACAACACTCTCAGCAATTTGTCTTCTGGGCCTTCGTATAGCAGCAGCGAAGCATTAACCAAATTATACGGCCCACCCGATCGGGCCGTGGGCATCCACCCGATCGGGCCAGGCGACAAACGAGCCCAACAAGCTCGCCTCATCCGCAGCTTCACAACGAGAGCTATGAGCAGCCCACCCAATCGGGTCGGGTGGTGAACACCGGATCGGGCCTGGTGCATGTGTGCTCGCCCGATGCGATCGGGCAAGACTTGCCCGATCGGGTCCGTGACTTTCATACCCGATCATAAATACTTTGACCTATCGGGCCATTTCTGCCCGATCAGTGCACGGAAACCTCCTTTGACTCCTTGGCTCTCTAATCTTCACGTTTAGGGGTCTTGGGACCTCCTAAACTATCCATAAAGCTCGTGAGCCATCCTACGTGCCTCGTAACGTCTTGTAAAGCCGTGGTTGCTTCCAAAAGGCTCGGGAATAAGGAGAAAACTCCATAAAACCTACAATTCAATACTAAAACACGAAACCACAACTACAAACGATAGTTAGCACAAAATAGCTCCCAAGAGCTCCAATGACGCACAAATTAGCTTGTAAATAAGGGAGAAAACTCTATATAAATACGTGATATCACTCACAAAAAGAAGAAAAATAAAAAGAAAAGGAAGAGGGAAAGAAAAATACGAGTTGCCTCTCGCACAGCGCTGGTTTATAAAGGTCCGTACGACCATAATCCTCCCTCTCTAAAATAGGAGGGGCTTGGCAATGAGTGCCACCCTCATCAAACATCTTTCTCCTCCAAATGTTCTTGATAATGCCTCCAGACGGCGAGGCAACCTTAGGTGGAATTGGAACCTTCTCCACACCTACTTCATCCAGAACCTCATCCCTGCAACAAGATTGTTCAAGCATAGGTGCCTTAACAGCATTGGTTAGTTTAAAAATCACTTTATCATCACCAACACTCAGAGTTAAAGACCCAGACTTGACATCAATGACAGCACCAACAGTACACAAAAACGGCCTACCCAAGATAATAGAAATCTGGGCATCCTCATCCATATCTAACACCACAAAATCAACAGGAATATAGAATTTCCCTACCCTAACAGGAACGTCCTCTAAAACACCTAGAGGGTATTTTATAGAACGATCCGCCATCTGTAAAGTGATTTGTGTGCATTTAAGGGCTCCCATGTTCAGTTTCTTACAAATAGACAATGGCATAACAGAAACAGAAGCACCTAAATCACACAAAACCTTATCAATAAAAATAGGTCCAAGATGGCAGGGTATAGAAAAACTACCAGGATCTTTTAACTTTGGTGGGGTTTTATTTTGAATAAAAGCACTACACTCTTCAGTAAGAGCGACACGTTCTACCCCACCAAAGTCTCTTTTCTTAGTGATCATGTCTTTCAGAAATTTGGCGTAAACAGGCACTTGGGTAATTAAATCTGTGAATGGAATTGTTACCTCAAGGTTCTTGACCATAGCCAAGAACTTACCAAACTGCTGATCGACCTTGGATTGTTGCATCCTGTGAGGAAAAGGAAGCCTTGGTGTAAAAGGCGTTTCAGAAACCTTCTCCTTTTTCTTCCCTGTCTGTTCAGCTTCTGCAGACAAATCGACTTCAGACGTCGAATTCTTCCTTTTTCCTTCCTCTACCACCCTCTTCTTCCCTACAGTCGGGGTAACCTCATCAATGGGCACTGGAGGGGCATCATATGCAATGCCACTATGAAGAGTGATGGCATTCAAATGTTTTCTCTGAACGGGTTGCCCTGGCAATTCCCCATGCCGCCTCTGAGCATTAGAGCTTGCTAATTGTGCAACTTGAGCCTCGAGAAGTTTGATGTGCTTCTCTTGGGCTCTTTGTGCTTCCTCATTAGATCTTTGCATGGCTAGCATCTGTCGCTCTTGGGCTCTTTGTGCCTCCTCATTTGCCTTTTGCATGCTTAACATCAGTTTCATCACTTCAGATATGGGAGGCTCTTGTGGGTTGTTGTTTTGTGGAGGTGGGGTGGGAAAATTTTGTGGGGTTTGGAAATTATTGTGGTTGTGGAAGTTTTGTGAAGAGGGTCTTTGAAAGTTTTGTGGGGCTTGGTAGTAAGAGGGTTTGGGATGGTTTTGTGAAGGTGGAGGATGGTAGTTTTGTGGGTTTTGGTAGCTATGTGGAGGTTGGAAATTTTGTGGTCCCTGTTAGAAGGCATTTGCTTGCTCCATCTGAAGTTGACTGAACTGACAGTCATGTCCAAAGTGACCCTGAACACCACATACCTCGCAGTAAGATAAGGTAATGGGTGCTATGGCAGACATAGCATTGATACTCAAAGGATGTGCTGCTGAGGGAGAGGAGTTGAAGGTGTTAATCTGTTGACTCAGCTTCGCCATCTGCGAAGTCAATAATGCAATGGCATCTACCTCCAGTACCTTCCTCGTGAGGCTTCGGGAAGTGGAATGATCATTGGCTGCGAGGTTTGATAGAAACTCGTAGCCTACATCCACTTCCTTATCCAGAAAAACTCCTCCTGCAGACGAATCAACAATACTCTTCGTCTGAGGCTGCAGACCATTGTAAAATGTCTGCGTCAAGAACCATTTGTCCATGTTGTGGTGTGGACACTCTCTCTGTAAATCCCTAAACCTAGCCCACGCTTCCCGTAATGTTTCATCACGCTCTTGGGAAAATGTGGCTAGTTTATTTCTGATTTCTGCTGTTTTTGTAGGTGGATAATACTCTCTCAGAAACGCAGCAGAAATCTCACTCCATTCTGTTTCTTTCACATCGTTCAACCACTTCTGGGCTTTATCTCTCAATGAAAACTCGAACAACATGACCTTGAGTTGATCTGGAGTGACGCCGGCATGTTTAACAGTTCGACAAAGTTGTTGAAACCGTTGCAGATGATTTGCCGGATCTTCAGTAGGATGCCCACCAAACTGATTTTGCTGGACCATGCTGATGAGTCCAGGCTTAATCTCAAAACTTGCCGCGGTAATGGTGGGCATGGTAGGTCCAATGGAGAGACCATCTGGGTTGGGCACCCCATATGACTTCAGTGACTTTGACATGACTGAACTCAAGGTGTCTGTTCCAGAGGTGTTCAGCTGAACAGACTGCTTTTCTTTCTGCTTTATCTTTCGGATCCGCCTGATTGTCCTAGTAAGATCGGGGTCCGCTGGAATTGGGGAACCGTTTCTTTGGGACCTGGGCATACAAAAGAAACAAAAAGCAGTGGTAAAACGTACCTCGATTGAAACAATGAAGGTCCAACGAGGTAAAGAGAAGTAGACCAAATAATCAAATAAAAACTTAGAAAACTAGTCGTCTCCCCGGCAACGGCGCCAAAATTTGATAGGATTTAGTCGTATCACCTAATCAAAAATAAACCTACGGTCCTCTAACTAAGGTAGTCAGTGGAGCAGGGTCGAATCCACATGGAGACAGAGTTTCTAAATCAATATTCAACCAATTCAGCTACTCCAGAGTAAATCAGGAAGGAATTAATTAAACTAATGATTAAGCTAAGAAAGACGAATTAAACAAAGGATTTAACTATGGAATAAAAACCTAGGGTATTAGGTCGGTGCACCATGCTTATACCAATCAAACAAGGTCAACAACTATCAAAACCTAAGTCAAGAGTCGGGGGATTAGAGCCTATGTTGAGCTATGGTTAAGACTCAACGCTCATAGTTCAACATACGCCGCATGTTCACTAACGTAATCAGAACTACTGACGTGTCCTAGGCCTCTAGTCGTAAGACGGATCTGTGCAAACAACTATTAACCACAAGCAACCAAAGAAACTGCGCAATAACGTTAATTACTCAATAAAGAACAAACCACATCATAATCACCCTAATCAAGCCCTAGAAATCAATAGGAGTCTAAATCACAATCATGGTATAAACATGGCTTTCCTATCTAACACCCTAGAAAGAGAACTACTCACTCATAATCGAATTAACAACGACAAAACTAATGTGAAACCCTAACAATTGCATCATGAACGATTAAATAAATAAACTAAGCAATCAAGAATAACAAAAGAGATTAGGGTAAGAAAGAATACGAATTGACGGAAAGCAGGAACTTTTATTGAAATCGAAATAGGTTTGATCACCTCTAAATTAATCTAAAGTGTTTGAATTGAACTAAGAACAATGAAGAATAAAACTAGTCAAAAGCTAATGAAAGATGAATAAAAGATGTCCCTAAATAATGAGGAAAATGGTATTTATAATACCCCTCTAGTCTAATTAAAAATAGGAAGCAAAAGACGAAATTCGCGACAAATGGCACCAGACCCGATCGGGCCCGAGCACAGTACCCGATCGGGTGCCCAGCAGCTTTAGCATTTTTGGTCTTGGGCTGTGATAAATCAGCAGCGCAACAGCAATAGGTGAACTGGGCCTCTACCCGATCACACACCCGATCGGGTCGTGGATCGGGCGCCCAACAGATTAACATCTTGGCGCTTGTGGCATAGCAGCAGCAGAGGATCAATTGAATATTATGGCTCACCCGATCGGGCCGTGGGCAACCACCCGAACGGGCCAGGCGACCAAATGGGCAGCAATATCTTCTCGAAAGCAGCAGCAGAATGAGACGTAGCAGCACTAGACCCGATGGGTTCGGGCGGTGGATGCCCAATCGGGTATGGGCACATGTGTGCTCGCCCGATCTGATCGGGCATACCTTGCCCGATCGGGTCCGCAACTTTCATACCCGATCATAAATACTTCGCCCGATCGGGCCATTTCTGCCCGATCAGTGCACGGAAACCTCCTTTTTGACTCCTTGGCTCTCTAAACTTCACGTTTAGGGGTCTTGGGACCTCCTAAACTACTCATAAAGCTCGTGAGCCATCCTACATGCCCCGTAACATCTCGTAAAGCCGTGGTTGCTTCCAAATGGTTCGGGAATAGGGAGAAAACTCCCTAAAACCTGTAATTCAATACTAAAACACAAAACCACAACTATATACGATAGTTAGCACAAAATATCTCCTAAGAGCTCCAATGACGCACAAATTAGCTTGTAAATAAGGGAGAAAACTCTATATAAATACGTGATATCAATAGTCTTATAGGCGATTTTTGTGTATGAAAACTTTTCAAATCATTTTGTTGTGAATCATTGCCAAATATTTTTGAGTCCTTGAATAGGTATTAGATATATTTAAAGCATATGAAGCCCTTGGATAAAACTCAATTCAAATCAAGGGGTAAAACCGCCATAGTCTCTGAGGCGATTTGTGGTGAATGAACACCTTCCAAATCATTTTGTTGGGAATAATTACCAAATATTTTTGAGTCCTTCAAATGGTATTAGATCTTTTTAAAGCATATGAAGTCCTTGGATCAAACTCTATTCAAATCAAAGGGTAAAACCGTCATAGTCTCTTAGGTGATTTGTGGTGTATGAACACCTTTCAAATCTTTTTTTGTGCATAATTACCAAATATTTTTATCTCCTTGAATAGGTATTAGATATATTTAAAGCATATGAATCCCTTGGATAAAACTCAATTCAAACCAAAGGGTAAAACCGTCATAGTCTCTTTGTCGATTTGTGGTGTATGAACTCCTTTTAAATTATTTTGTTGTGAATAATTAGCAAATTTTTTTGAGTCCTTGAATATGTAATAGATATATTTAAAGCATATGAATCCCTTGGATCAAACTCAATTCAAATCAAAGGGTAAAACCGTCATAGTCTCTTACGGGATTTGTGGTGTATGAACACCTTTTAAATCTTTTTTTTTGCTTAATTACCAAATATTTCTGACTCCTTGAATAGGTATTAGATATATTTCAATCACATGAAGCCCTTGGATAAAACTTATTTCATATCAAAGGGTAAAACCGGCGTAGTCTTTTAGGCGATTTGTGTTGTATGAACACCTTTCAAATCATTTTGTTGTGAATCATTGCCAAATATTCTTCAGTCCTTAAATAGGTATTATATTCATTTAAAGCAATGAAGCCCTTGGATAAAACTCAATATAAATCAAAAGGTAAAACTGTCATAGTCTCTTAGGTGATTTGTGGTGTATGAACACCTTTCAAATCTTTTTTTGTGCATAATTACAAAATATTTTTGTCTCCTTTAATAGGTATTATATATATTTAAAGCATATAAAGCCCTTGTATAAAAGTCAATTCAAACCAAAGGGTAAAACCGTTGTAGTCTCTTAGTCGATTTGAGGTGTATGAACTCCTTTAAAATTATTTTGTTGTGAATAATTAGCAAATTTTTTTGAGTCCTTGAATAGGTATTAGATATATTTAAAGCATATGAAGCCCTATGATCAAACTTAATTCAAATCAAAGGGTAAAACCGTCATAGTCTCTTACGGGAATTGTGGTGTATGAACACCTTTTAAATCTTTTTTTGTGCTTAATTACCAAATATTTCTGAGTCCTTGAATAGGTATTAGATATATTTCAATCACATGAAGCCCTTGGATAAAACTTATTTCATATCAAAGGGTAAAACCGGCGTAGTCTTTTAGGCGATTTGTGTTGTATGAACACCTTTCAAATCATTTTGTTGTGAATCATTGCCAAATATTCTTGAGTCCTTAAATAGGTATTATATTCATTTAAAGCAATGAAGCCCTTGGATAAAACTCAATTCAAATCAAAAGGTAAAACTGTCATAGTCTCTTAGGTGATTTGTGGTGTATGAACACCTTTCAAATCTTTTTTTGTGCATAATTACAAAATATTTTTGTCTCCTTTAATAGGTATTATATATATTTAAAGCATATAAAGCCCTTGTATAAAAGTCAATTCAAACCAAAGGATAAAACCGTTGTAGTCTCTTAGTCGATTTGAGGTGTATGAACTCCTTTAAAATTATTTTGTTGTGAATAATTAGCAAATTTTTTTGAGTCCTTGAATAGGTATTAGATATATTTAAAGCATATGAAGCCCTATGATCAAACTTAATTCAAATCAAAGGGTAAAACCGTCATAGTCTCTTAGGGGATTTGTGGTGTATGAACACCTTTCAAATCATTTTTTGTGCTTAATTACCAAATATTTTTGACTCGTTGAATAAGTATTATATATATTTCAATCATATGAATCCCTTGAATCAAACTTATTTCATATCAAAGGGTAAAACCGGCGTAGTCTTTTAGGCGATTTGTGTTGTATGAACACCTTTCAAATCATTTTGTTGTTAATCATTGCCAAATATTTTTGATTCCATGAATAGGTATTAGATATATTTAAAGCATATGAAGCCCTATGATCAAACTTAATTCTAATCAAAGGGTAAAACCGTCATAGTCTCTTAGGGGATTTGTGGTGTATGAACACCTTTGAAATCATTTTTTGTGCTGAATTACCAAATATTTTTGACTCGTTGAATAGGTATTAGATGTATTTCAATCATATGAAGCCCTTGGATCAAACTTATTTCATATCAAAGGGTAAAACCGGCGTAGTCTTTTAGGCGATTTGTGTTGTATGAACACCTTTCAAATCATTTTGTTGTCAATCATTGCCAAATATTTTCGAGTCCTTGAATAGGTATTAGATATATTTAAAGCATATGAAGCCCTTGGATCAAACTGATTTCATATCAAAGGGTAAATCCGTCATAGTCTCTTAGACGATTTGTGGTGTATGAAAACCTTTCAAATCATTTTGTTGTGAACAATTACCAAATATTTTTGAGTCCTTGAAAAAGTATTCGACATATTTAAAGCATATGAAGCCCTTGGATCAAACTCAATTCAAATCAAAGGGTAAAACCATCATAGTCTCTTAGGTGATTTGTGGTGTATGAACACCTTTCAAATCTTTTTTTGTGCATAATTACCAATTTTTTTTGTTTTCTTGAATAGGTATTAGATATATTTAAAGCATATGAAGCCCTTGGATAAAACTCAATTCAAATGAAAGGGTAAAACCATCATAGTCTCCTAGGCGATTTGTGGTGTATGAACATCTTTCAAATTATTTTGTTGTGAATAATTACCAAAAAATTTTGAGTCCTTGAATTGGTATTAGATATATTTAAAGCATATGAAGTCCTTGGATCAAACTCTATTCAAATCAAAGGGTAAAACCATCATAGTGTCTTAGGGTATTTGTGGTGTATGAACACCTTTCAAATCATTTTTTGTGATTAATTACCAAATAGATTTGACTCCTTGAATAGGTATTAGATACATTTCAATCATATGAATCCCTTGGATAAAACTAATTTCATATCAAACGGTAAAACCGTCATAGTCTCTTAGGCGATTTGTGGTGTATGAAAACCTTTCAAATCATTTTGTTGTGAATAATTACCAAATATTTTTAAGTCCTTGAATAGGTATTAGATATATTTAAATCATATGAAGCCCTTGGAGCAAACTCAATTCAAATCAAAGGGTAAACCGTCATAGTCTCTTAGGTATTTTGTGGTGTATGAGCACCTTTTAAATTATTTTGTTGTGAATAATTACCAAATCTTTTTGAGTCTTTGAATAGATATTAGATATATTTAAAGCATATGAAGCCCTTGGATCAAACTCAATTCAAATCAAAGGGTAAAACCGCCATAGTCTCTTAGGGGATTTGTGGTGTATGAACACCTTTCAAATCATTTTTTGTGCTTAATTACCAAATATTTTGGACTCCTTGAATAGGTATTAGATATATTTCAATCATATGAATCCTTTGGATCAAACTTATTTCATATCAAAGGGTAAAACCGGCGTAGTCTTTTAGGCGATTTGTGTTGTATGAACACCTTTCAAATCATTTTGTTGTGAATCATTGACAAATATTTTCGACTCCTTGAATAGTTATTTGATATATTTCAAGCATATGAAGCCCTTGGATCAAACTGATTTCATATCAAAGCGTAAAACCATCATAGTCTCTTAGGTGATTTGTGGTGTATGAACACCTTTCAAATCTTTTTTTGTGCATAATTACCAAATTTTTTTGTTTCCTTGAATAGGTATTAGATATATTTAAAGCATATGAAGCCCTTGGATAAAACTCAATTCAAATGAAAGGGTAAAACCATCATAGTCTCCTAGGCGATTTGTGGTGTAAGAACATCTTTCAAATTATTTTGTTGTGAATAATTACCAAAAAATTTTGAGTCCTTGAATTGGTATTAGATATATTTAAAGCATATGAAGTCCTTGGATCAAACTCTATTCAAATCAAAGGGTAAAACCATCATAGTGTCTTAGGGTATTTGTGGTGTATGAACACCTTTCAAATCATTTTTTGTGCTTACTTCCCAAATAGATTTGACTCCTTGAATAGGTATTAGAAACATTTCAATCATATGAATCCCTTGGATAAAACTAATTTCATATCAAACGGTAAAACCGTCATAGCCTCTTAGGCGATTTGTGGTGTATGAAAACCTTTCAAATCATTTTGTTGTGAATAATTACCAAATATTTTTAAGTCCTTGAATAGGTATTAGATATATTTAAATCATATGAAGCCCTTGGAGCAAACTCAATTCAAATCAAAGGGTAAACCGTCATAGTCTTTTAGGTGATTTGTGGTGTATGAGCTCCTTTTAAATTATTTTGTTGTGAATAATTACCAAATTTTTTTGAGTCTTTGAATAGGTATTAGATATATTTAAAGCATATGAAGCCCTTGGATCAAAATCAATTCAAATCAAAGGGTAAAACCGTCATAGTCTCTTAGGGGATTTATGGTGTATGAACACCTTTCAAATCATTTTTTGTGCTTAATTACCAAATATTTTGGACTCCTTGAATAGGTATTAGATATATTTCAATCATATGAATCCTTTGGATCAAACTTATTTCATATCAAAGGGTAAAACCGGCGTAGTCTTTTAGGCGATTTGTGTTGTATGAACACCTTTCTAATCATTTTGTTGTGAATCATTGACAAATATTTTCGACTCCTTGAATAGGTATTAGATATATTTCAAGCATATGAAGCCCTTGGATCAAACTGATTTCATATCAAAGCGTAAAACCATCATAGTCTCTTTGGTGATTTGTGGTGTATGAACACCTTTCAAATCTTTTTTTGTGCATAATTACCAAATTTTTTTGTTTCCTTGAATAGGTATTAGATATATTTAAAGCATATGAAGCCCTTGGATAAAACTCAATTCAAATGAAAGGGTAAAACCATCATAGTCTCCTAGGCGATTTGTGGTGTATGAACATCTTTCAAATTATTTTGTTGTGAATAATTACCAAAAATTTTTGAGTCCTTGAATTGGTATTAGATATATTTAAAGCATATGAAGTCCTTGGATCAAACTCTATTCAAATCAAAGGGTAAAACCATCATAGTGTCTTAGGGTATTTGTGGTGTATGAACACCTTTCAAATCATTTTTTGTGCTTAATTCCCAAATAGATTTGACTCCTTGAATAGGTATTAGATACATTTCAATCATATGAATCCCTTGGATAAAACTAATTTCATATCAAACGGTAAAACTGTCATAGCCTCTTAGGCGATTTGTGGTGTATGAAAACCTTTCAAATCATTTTGTTGTGAATAATTACCAAATATTTTTAAGTCCTTGAATAGGTATTAGATATATTTAAATCATATGAAGCCCTTGGAGCAAACTCAATTCAAATCAAAGGGTAAACCGTCATAGTCTTTTAGGTGATTTGTGGTGTATGAGCTCCTTTTAAATTATTTTGTTGTGAATAATTACCAAATTTTTTTGAGTCTTTGAATAGGTATTAGATATATTTAAAGCATATGAAGCCCTTGGATCAAAATCAATTCAAATCAAAGGGTAAAACCGTCATAGTCTCTTAGGGGATTTATGGTGTATGAACACCTTTCAAATCATTTTTTGTGCTTAATTACCAAATATTTTGGACTCCTTGAATAGGTATTAGATATATTTCAATCATATGAATCCTTTGGATCAAACTTATTTCATATCAAAGGGTAAAACCGGCGTAGTCTTTTAGGCGATTTGTGTTGTATGAACACCTTTCAAATCATTTTGTTGTGAATCACTGACAAATATTTTCAACTCCTTGAATAGATATTAGATATATTTCAAGCATATGAAGCCCTTGGATCAAACTGATTTCATATCAAAGGGTAAAACCGTCATAGTCTCTTAGACGATTTGTGGTGTGTGAAAACCTTTCAAATCATTTTGTTGTGAATAATTACCAAATATTTTTGTTTCCTTGAATAGGTATTAGATATATTTAAAGCATATGAAGCCCTTGGATAAAACTCAATTCAAATGAAAGGGTAAAACGTCATAGTCTCTTTGGCGATTTGTAGTGTATGAACACCTTTCAAATTATTTTGTTGTGAATAATTACCAAAAAATTTTGAGTCCTTGAATTGGTATTAGATATATTTAAAGCATATGAAGTCCTTGGATCAAACTCTATTCAAATCAAAGGGTAAAACCATCATAGTGTCTTAGGGTATTTGTGGTGTATGAACACCTTTCAAATCATTTTTTGTGCTTAATTCCCAAATAGATTTGACTCCTTGAATAGGTATTAGATACATTTCAATCATATGAATCCCTTGGATAAAACTAATTTCATATCAAACGGTAAAACTGTCATAGCCTCTTAGGCGATTTGTGGTGTATGAAAACCTTTCAAATCATTTTGTTGTGAATAATTACCAAATATTTTTAAGTCCTTGAATAGGTATTAGATATATTTAAATCATATGAAGCCCTTGGAGCAAACTCAATTCAAATCAAAGGGTAAACCGTCATAGTCTTTTAGGTGATTTGTGGTGTATGAGCTCCTTTTAAATTATTTTGTTGTGAATAATTACCAAATTTTTTTGAGTCTTTGAATAGGTATTAGATATATTTAAAGCATATGAAGCCCTATGATCAAACTCAATTCAAATCAAAGGGTAAAACCGTCATAGTCTCTTTGGGGATTTATGGTGTATGAACACCTTTCAAATCATTTTTTGTGCTTAATTACCAAATATTTTGGACTCCTTGAATAGGTATTAGATATATTTCAATCATATGAATCCTTTGGATCAAACTTATTTCATATCAAAGGGTAAAACCGGCGTAGTCTTTTAGGCGATTTGTGTTGTATGAACACCTTTCAAATCATTTTGTTGTGAATCACTGACAAATATTTTCAACTCCTTGAATAGATATTAGATATATTTCAAGCATATGAAGCCCTTGGATCAAACTGATTTCATATCAAAGGGTAAAACCGTCATAGTCTCTTAGACGATTTGTGGTGTATGAAAACCTTTCAAATCATTTTGTTGTGAATAATTACCAAATATTTTTGAGTCCTTGAAAAGGTATTAGATATATTTAAAGCATACGAAGCCCTTGGATCAAAGTCAATTCAAATGAAAGGGTAAAACGTCATAGTCTCTTTGACGATTTGTAGTGTATGAACACCTTTCAAATCTTTTTTGTGCATAATTACCAAATATTTTTGTTTCCTTGAATAGGTATTAGATATATTTAAAGCATATGAAGCCCTTGGATAAAAGTCAATTCAAATCAAAGGGTAAAATCGTAATAGTCTCCTAGGCGATTTGTGGTGTATGAGCACCTTTCAAATTATTTTGTTGTGAACACTTACCAAAAAATTTTGAGTCCTTGAATAGGTATTATATATATTTAAAGCATATGAAGTCCTTGGATCAAACTCTATTCAAATTAATGGGTAAAACCGTCATAGTGTCTTAGGGGATTTGTGGTGTATGAACACCTTTCAAATAATTTTTTGTGCTTAATTACCAAATATTTTTGACTCCTTGAAGAGGTATTAGATATATTTAAATCATATAAAGCCCTTTGATCAAACTGATTTCATATCAAAGGGTAAAACCGTCATAGCGTCTTAGGGGATTTGTGGTGTAGAACACCTTTCAAATCATTTTTTGTGCTTAATTACCAAATATTTTTGACTTCCTGAATAGGTATTAGATATATTTCAATCATATGAAGCCCTTGGATCAAACTTATTTCTTATCAAAGGGTAAAACCGTCATAGTCTCTTAGACGATTTGTGGTGTATGAAAACCTTTCAAATCATTTTCTTGTGAATACTACCAAATATTTTTGAGTCCTTGAAAAGTTATTAGATATATTTAAAGCATACCTTTTGGATCAAACACAATCCAAAACAAAGGGTAAAACCGTCATAGTCTCTTAGACGATTTGTGGTGTATGAACACCTTTCAAATCTTTTTTTGTGCATAATTACTAAATATTTTTGTTTCCTTGAATAGGTAATAGATATATTTAGAGCATATGAAGCCCTTGGATAAAAGTCAATTCAAATCAAAGGGTAAAACCGTGATAGTCTCCTAGGCGATTTGTGGTGTATGAACACCTTTCAAATTATTTTGTTGTGAATAATTACCAAAAAATTTTGAGGCCTTGAATAGGTATTAGATATATGTGAAGCATACGAAGTCCTTGGATCAAACTCTATTCAAATCAAAGGGTAAAACCGTCATAGTGTCTTAGGGGATTTGTGGTGTATGAACACCTTTCAAATCATTTTTTGTGCTTAATTACCAGATATTTTTGACTCCTTGAATAGGTATTAGATATATTTAAATCATATGAAGCCCTTTGATCAAACTGATTTCATATCAAAGGGTAAAACCTTCATAGTGTCTTAGGGGATTTTTGGTGTAGAACACCTTTCAAATAATTTTTTGTGCTTAATTACCAAATATTTTAGACTCCTTCAAAAGGTATTAGATATATTTCAATCATATGAAGCCCTTGGATCAAACTTATTTCATATCAAAGGGTAAAAACGGCACAGTTTTATAAGCGATTTTTGTGTATGAACACCTTTCAAATCATTTGTTGTGAATCATTGCCAAATATTTTTGAGTCCCTCAATAGGTATTAGATATATTTAAAGCATATGAAGCCCTTAGATCAAACTCAATTCAAATCAAAGGGTAATACCGTCATAGTCTACTAGGTGATTTGTGGTCTATGAACACCTTCCAAATCTTTTTTTGTGCATAATTACCCAATATTTTTGAGTCCTTCAATAGGTATTAGATATTTTTAAAGCATATGAAGTCCTTGGATCAAACTTTATTCAAATCAAAGGGTAAAACCGTCATAGTCTCTTAGGCGATTTGTGTTGAATTAACACCTTCCAAATCATTTTGTTGGCAATAATTACCAAATATTTTTGAGTCCTTCAATAGGTATTAGATCTTTTTAAAGCATATGAAATCCTTAGATCAAACTCAATTCAAATCGAAGCGTAAAACCGTCATAGTCTTTAGGGAATTTGTGGTGTATGAACACCTTTGAAATCATTTTGTTGGGAATAATTACCAAATATTTTTGAGTCCTTCAATAGGTATTAGATCTGTTTAAAGCATATGAAGTCCTTGGATCAAACTCAATTCAAATCGAAGCGTAGAACCGTCATAGTCTTTGGGGGATTTGTGGTATATGAAAACCTTTCAAATCATTTTGGTGTGAATAATTACCAAATATTTTTGAGTCCTTCAATAGGTATTAGATATATTTAAATCATATGAAGCCCTTGGATCAAGGTCAATTCAAATCAAAGGGCAAAACCGTCATAGTCTCTTAGGCGATTTTTGTGTATGAACACCTTTCAAATCATTTATTGTGCTTTATTACCAAATATTTTTGACTCCTTGCTTTGGTATTAGGTATAGTTCAATCATATGAAGCCCTTGGATCAAAAATATTTCAAATGAAAGGGTAAAACCGTCATAGTCTCTTAGGCGATTTGTGGTGTATGAACACCTTTCAAATCATTTTGTTGTAAATCATTGCCAAATATTCTTGAGTCCTTAAATAGGTATTATATATATTTAAAGCAATGAATCCCTTGGATAAAACTCAATTCAAATCAAAGGGTAAAACCGTCATAGTCTCTTAAGGGATTTGTGGTGTATGAACACCTTTCAAATCATTTTTGTGCTTAATTACCAAATATTTTTGACTCCTTGAATAGGTATTAGATATATTTCAATCATATGAATCCCTTGGATCAAACTTATTTCATATCAAAGGGTAAAACCGGCATAATCTTATAGGCGATTGTGGTGTATCAACACCTTTCAAATCATTTTGTTGTGTATCATTGCCAAATAGTTTTGACTCCTTGAATAGGTATTAGATATATTTAAAGCATATGAAGCCCTTGGATCAAACTGATTTCATATCAAAAGGTAAAACCGTTATAGTCTCTTAGGCGATTTGTGGTGAATGAACACCTTCCAAATCATTTTGTTGGGAATAATTACCAAATATTTTTGAGTCCTTCAATAGGTATTAGATCTTTTAAAGCATATGAAGCCCTTGGATCAAACTTATTTCATATCAAACGGTAAAACCGTCCTAGTCTTTTACGCGATTTTTGTTGTATGAACACCTTTCAAATCATTTTGTTGTGAATCATTGCCAAATATTCTTTAGTCCTTAAACAATAATATATATATTTAAAGCAATGAAGCCCTTGGATAAAACACAATTCAAATCAAAAGGGTAAAACCATCATAGTCTCTTAGGTGATTTGTGGTGTATGAACACCTTTCAAATCTTTTTTTTTGCATAATTACCAAATATTTTTGTCTTCTTGAATAGGTATTAGATATATTTAAAGAATATGAAACCCTTGGATAAAACTCAATTCAAACCAAAGGGTAAATCCGTCATAGTCTCTTAGTCGATTTGTGGGGTATGAACACCTTTCAAATTATTTTGTTGTGAATAATTACCAGATTTTTTTTGAGTCCTTGAATAGGTATTAGATATATTTGAAGCATATGAAGTCCTTGGATCAAACCCTATTCAAATCAAAGGGTAAAACTGTCATAGTGTCTTAGGGGGTTTGTGGTGTATAAACACCTTTCAAATCATTTTTTGTGCTTAATTACCAAATATTTTTGACTCCTTTAATAGGTATTAGATATATTTAAATCATATGAAGCCCTTGGATCAAACTGATTTCATATCAAAGGGTAAAACCGTCATAGTCTCTTAGGGGATTTGTGGTGTATGAACACCTTTCAAATTATTTATGTGCTTAATTACCAAATATTTTTGACTCCTTGAATAGGTTTTAGATATATTTCAAGCATATGAAGCCCTTGGATTAAATTTATTTCATACCAAAGGGTAAAACTGGCATAGTCTTATAGGCGATTTTTTTGTATGAACACCTTTCAAATCATTTTGTTGTGAATCATTGCGAATATTTTTAAGTCCTTGAATAGGTATTAGATATATTTAAAGCATATGAAGCCCTTGGATCAAACTCAATTCAAATGAAAGGGTAAAACCGTCATAGTCTCTTAAGCTATTTGTGGTGAATGAACACTTTCTAAATCATTTTGTTGGGAATAATTACAAAATATTTTTGAGTCCTTCAATAGGTATTAGATCTTTTTAGAGCATATGAAGTCCTTGGATCAAACTCTATTCAAATCAAAGGGTAAAACCGTAAGAGTCTCTTAGGCGATTTGTGGTTAATTAACACCTTCCAAATCATTTTGTTGGGAATAATTACCAAATATTTTTGAGTCCTTAAATAGGTATTAGATCCTTTTAAAGCATATGAAGTCCTTGGATCCAACTCAATTCAAATCGAAGCGTAAAACCGTCATAGTCTTTAGGGGATTTGTGGTGTATGGACACCTTTGAAATAATTTTTTGTGCTTAATTACCAAATATTTTTGACTCCTTGAATATGTATTAGATACATTTCAATCATATGAAGCCCTTGGATCAAACTTATTTCATATCAAAGGGTAAAACCGTCATAGCCTCTTAGGCGATTTGTGGTGTATCAAAACCTTTCAAAGCATTTTGTTGTGAATAATTACCAAATATTTTTGAGTCCTTCAATAGGTATTAGATCTTTTTAAAGCATATGAAGTCCTTGGATCAAACTCTATTCAAATCAAAGGGTAAAACCGTCATAGTCTCTTAGGCGATTTTTGGGTATGAACACCTTTCAAATCATTTTTTGTGCTTAATTACCAAATATTTTTGACTCCTTGCTTTGGTATTAGGTATACTTCAATCATATGAAGCCCTTGGATCAAAATTATTTCAAATGAAAGGGTAAAACCGTCATAGTCTCTTAGGCGATTTGTGGTGTATGAACACCTTTCAAATCATTTTGTTGTGAATCATTGCCAAATATTCTTGAGTCCTTAATTACGTATTATATATATTTAAAGCAATGAAGCCCTGGTATAAAACTCAATTCAAATCAAAGGGTAAAACCGTCATAGTCTCTTAGGTGATTTGTGGTGTATGAACACCTTCCAAATATTTTTGTCTCCTTGAATAGGTATTAGATGTATTTAAAGCATATGAAGCCGTTGGATAAAACTCAATTCAAACCAAAGGGTAAAACCATCATAGTCTCTTAGTCGAATTGTGGTGTATGAACACCTTTCAAATTATTTTGTTGTGAATAATTACCAAATTTCTTTGAGTGCTTGAATAGGTATTAGATATATTTAAAGCATATAAAGCCCTTGGATCAAACTGATTTCATATCAAAGGGTAAAACCGTCATAGTCTCTTAGACGATTTGTGGTGTATGAAAACCTTTCAAATCATTTTGTTGTGAATAATTACCAAATATTTTTGAGTCCTTGAAAAAGTATTCGATATATTTAAAGCATATGAAGCCCTTGGATCAAACTCAATTCAAATCAAAGGGTAAAACCATCATAGTCTCTTAGGTGATTTGTGGTGTATGAACACCTTTCAAATCTTTTTTTGTGCATAATTACCAAATACTACCTCCGTTTCTTTTTAAGTGCTACATTTTGACTTGTAACACTATTCATTCATTATAATTTGACCGGCTTTTATGATATAGGCATAAGGAAAAATATAGTCATGTTGGATCTCGTTTGATTCGTCTCGATATATATATTTTTAATATCTAATCGTCATAATTTTTACAAATGCATAATTAAAGATAAAAATGATAGAAAACATGTCTCGACAAGCGTGCTAAAGTGAAATGTAGCACTTATAAAAAAACAGAGGAACTATTTTTGTTTCCTTGAATTGGTATTAGATATATTTAAAGCATATGAAGCCAGTGGATAAAACACAATTCAAATCAAAGGGTAAAACCGTCATTGTCTCTTAGGCGATTTGTGGTGTATGAACACGTTTCAAATTATTTTGTTGTGAATAATTACAAAAAAATTTTGAGTCCTTGAATAGGTATTGATACATTTAAAGCATATGAAGTCCTTGAATCAAACTCTATTCAAATCAAAGGGTAAAACGGTCATAGTGTCTTAGGGGATTTGTGGTGTATGAACACCTTTCAAATCATTTTTTGTGCTTAATTACCAAATATTTTTGACTCCTTGAATAGGTATTAGATACATTTCGATCATATGAAGCCCTTGGATCAAACTTATTTCATATCAAACGGTAACACCGTCATAGCCTTTTAGGCGATTTGTGGTGTATGAAAACCTTTCAAATCATTTTGTTGTGAATAATTGCCAAATATTTTTGAGTCCTTGAATAGGTATTAGATATATTTAAATCACATGAAGCCCTTGGATCAAACTCAATTAAAATCAAAGGGTAAAACCGTCATAGTCTCTTAGGTGATTTGTGGTGTATGAGCACCTTTCAAATTATTTTGTTGTGAATAGTTACCAAATTTTTTTGAGTCCTTGAATAGGTATTAGATATATTTAAATCATATGAGGCCCTTGGATCAAACTCAATTTAAATCAAAGGGTAAAACCGTCAAAGTCTCTTAGGGGATTTGTGGTGTATGAACACCTTTCAAATCATTTTTTGTGCTTAATTACCAAATATTTTTGACTTCTTGAATAAGTATTAGATATATTTCAATCATATGAAGCCCTTGGATCAAACTTATTTCATATCAAAGGGTAAAACAGGCTTAGTCTTTTAGGCGATTTGTGTTGTATGAACACCTTTCAAATCATTTTCTTGTGAATAATTACCAAATATTTTTGAGTCATTGAAAAGGTATTAGATATATTTAAAGCATATGAAGCCCTTGGATCAAACTCAATTCAAATCAAAGGGTAAAACCATCAGTCGCTTAGGTGATTTGTGGTGTATGAGCACCTTTCAAATCTTTTTTTGTGCATAATTACCAAATTGTTTTGTTCCCTTGTATAGGTGTTATATATATTTAAAGCCTATGAAGCCCTTGGATAAAAGTCAATTCAAATCAAAGGGTAAAACTGTGATTCTCTCTTAGGCGATTTGTGGTGTATAAACACCTTTCAAATTATTTTATTGTGAATAATTATCAAAAAAATTTGAGTCCTTGAATAGGTATTGATATATTTAAAGCATATGAAGTCCTTGAATCAAACTCTATTCAAATCAAAGGGTAAAACGGTCCTAGTGTCTTAGGGGATTTGTGGTGTATGAACTCCTTTCAAATCATTTTTTGTGCTTAATTACCAAATTTTTTTGACTCCTTGAATAGGTATTAGATATATTTAAATAATTTGAAGCCCTTTGATCAAACTGATTTCATATCAAAGGGTAAAACCGTCATACTCTCTTAGGGGATTTGTGGTGTATGAACACCTTTCAAATCATTTTTTGTGCTTAATTATCAAATATTGTTGACTCGTTGAATAAGTATTAGATATTTTTCAAATCATTTTGTTGTTAATAATTACCAAATATTTTTGAGTCCTTGAAAAGTTATTCGATATATTTAAAGCATATGAAGCCCTTGGATCAATCTCAATTCAAATCAAAGGGTAAAACCGTCATAGTCTCTTAGGTAATTTGTGGTGTATTAACACCTTTCAAATCTTTTTTTGTGCATAATTACCAAATATTTTTGTTTCCTTGAATTGGTATTAGATATATTTAAAGCATACGAAGCCCTTGGATAAAACAAAATTCAAATCAAAAGGTAAAACCGTCATTGTCTCTTAGGCGATTTGTGGTGTATGAACACCTTTCAAATTATTTTGTTGTGAATAATTACCAAAAAAATTTGAGTCCTTGAATAGGTATTGATATATTTAAAGCATATGAAGTCCTTGAATCAAACTCTATTCAAATCAAAGGGTAAAACGGTCATAGTGTCTTACGGGATTTGTGGTGTATGAACACCTTTCAAATCATTATTTGTGCTTAATTACCAAATATTTTTGACTCCTTTAATAGGTTTTAGATACATTTAAATCATATGAAGCCCTTGGATCAAACTGATTTCATATCAAAGGGTAAAACCGTAATAGTCTCTTACGGGATTTGTGGTGTATGAACAACTTTCAAATCATTTTTTGTGCTGAATTACCAAATATTTTTGACTCCTTGAATATTTATTAGATACATTTCAATCATATGAAGCCCTTAGATCAAACTTATTTCATATCAAATGGTAACACCGTCATAGCCTTTTAGGCGAATTGTGGGGTACGAAAACCTTTCAAATCATTTTGTTGTAAATAATTGCCAAATATTTTTGAGTCCTTGAATAGGTATTAGATATATTTAAATCATATGAGGCCCTTGGATCAAACTCAATTAAAATCAAAGGGTAAAACCTTCATAGTCTCTTAGGTGATTTGTGGTGTATGAGCACCTTTCAAATTATTTTGTTGTGAATAATTACCAAAATTTTTGAGTCCTTGAAAAGGCATTAGATATATTTAAAGCATATGAAGCCCTTGGATCAAACTCAATTCAAATCAAAGGGTAAAACCATCATAGTCTCTTAGGTGATTTGTGGTGTATGAACACCTATCAAATCTTTTTTGGAAAATTTGTCAGGAATAAGTCAACCTTTGCGTTGACCACTTTTAACAAGTCAACCTTCATTTATTCCAATAACAAGTAAACCTTGTACATATTTTTGCTTTTAACAAGTTTTTTTACCGGTGACCTAATACTAACTTGTTAGCTTAGGTGACTTGTCCACATGTCTTGTTTCAATTAGCTGTAATTAATTAATTACTTTTAATTTTATTCTCACTCCCTTTTTTCCTTTTTCTCTCTCCTCCTCCTCCTTCCCTGACCACCACAATATTACCTCCTATTTTTCTCTCTCCTCTTTTCTTGCCACAACCACCACAGTTACCTCCATCCTTTCTCACTTCGGTTCTGTTGCACCTAAATCGAGACTTACTATGAAGAAGATGACGGCGTCAGCAGGAATTAAGAACGATGATTTTTCCGCCATAATAGAAGTAAATTTGGTACTATTGTAACTAATAAGTAGTAGTCACCACATAACATTAACGGAAACCACGCCGCATAAACAGAGCTCAGACACAGCCATACATGACACAACTGATAACTCTTCCTTCACACCTTTTCCTTTTTTTATTCTTTTTCAACCAAACACCTCCCACCAAACAGCTCCCTAAAATTCACCTTCCACCATTACTCTCCACATTTTACTTCCCCTTCTCTTCTCATCACTCTTCCATTCTCTTTCCTGATCATCAGATTCCACCATTTTTGCAACCAACATTTAGACCATCAACACCAATCAACATTACTATTTCCACTAGATTTCCCAATTGAATATAGTACTATTACATAGGAGTAACCTTAACGCCATTTTCATGCCATTTGAGCCATTTTTGTACAGTTCAATTTATGATATTGTTGTATTTGATTCACTCCAATCATAGCTCGATCCATATTGCTTTTCGAATTTTGTCCCCCTCTTTTTTTTTATGAATAATTATTATACTCCTTACTACATAATTTTCGAATCACATTTCAATTTTTTGAATAAACCATGTAATATGGTACTACTGCTATGGTTGTACAGGCGGAAAAGAGAGAGAGAATGTAACGTCAGTCACCGCGTGTACGGCCGTCGTTCGCCGGTCACAACTGTTTTTCCTTGTTTTTCTTGTCTTCGCTTTCACAGCTGTTTGAGATTGATGCAGGGGTGTCGTCGGAGGTGGAGTGTGAGAGGAGGGAGGGGGAGGTTTTTTTTGTTTTTGTTTTTCCTTTAAATATAAATTTAAACTTTTAGAATGTCCAATAACATAGTGACACGTGTCACTTTAACCTGTTAAAAAGGTTATTAAGGGTGATAGCCGGTATTGACTTGTTAAAAGCGGAGGGTATGAAAGGTCTACTTGTTAATGGAATAAATTAAGGTAGACTTGTTAAAAGTGGTCAACGCAAAGGTTGACTTATTCTTGACAATTTTTCCATCTTTTTTTGTGCATAATTACCAAATACTTTTGTTTCCTTGAATAGGTATTAGATATATTTAAAACATATGAAGACCTTGGATAAAGTCAATTCAAATCAAAGGTTAAAACCGTGATTCTCTCTTAGGCGATTTGTGGTGTATGAACACCTTTCAAATTATTTTGTTGTCAATAATTACCAAATTTTTTTGAGTCCTTGAATAGGTATTAGATATATTTAAAGCATATGAAGTCCTTGGATCAAACTCTATTCAAATCAAAGGGTAAAACCGTCATAGTGTCTTATGGGATTTGTGGGGGTATAAACACCTTTCAAATCATTTTTTGTCCTTAATTACAAAATAATTTTGACTCCTTGATTATGTATTAGATTTATTTAAATCATTTGAAGCCCTTTGATCAAACTGATTTCATATCAAAGGGTAAAACCGTCACACTCTCTTAGGGGATTTGTGGTGTATGAACACCTTTCAAATCATTTTTTGTGCTTAATTATCAAATATTTTTGACTCATGAATAGGTATTAGATATTTTTCAATCATATGAAGCCCTTGGATCAAACTTATTTCATATCAAAGGGTGAAACCGGCATAGTCTTACAGGCGATTTTTGTGTATGAACACCTTTAAAATCATTTTGTTGTGAATCATTGCCAAATATTTTTGAGTCCTTGAATAGGTATTAGATATATTTAAAGCATATGAAGCCCTTGGATTAAACTCAATTCAAATCAAAGGGTAAAACCGTCATAGTCTGTTAGGCGATTTGTGGTGAATGAACACCTTCCAAATCATTTTGTTGGGAATAATTACCAAATATTTTTGAGTTCTTCAATAGGTATTAGATCTTTTTAAAGCATATGAAGTCCTTGGATCAAACTCTATTCAAATCAAAGGGTAAAACCGTCATAATCTCTTAAGCGATTTGTTTTGAATTAACACCTTCCAAATCATTTTGTTGGGAATAATTACCAAATATTTTTGAGTCCTTCAATAGGTATTAGATCTTTTTAAAGCATATGAAGTCCTTGGATCAAACTCAATTCAAATCGAAGCGTAAAACCATCATAGTCTTTAAGGGTTTTGTGGTGTATGAACACCTTTGAAATCATTTTTTGTGCATAATTACCAAATATTTTTTACTCCTTGAATAGGTATTAAATACATTTCAATCATATGAAGCCCTTGGATCAAACTTATTTCATATCAAAGGGTAAAACCGTCATAGCCTCTTAGGCGATTTGTGGTGTATGAAAACCTTTCAAATCATTTTGTTGTGAATAATTACCAAATATTTTTGAGTCCTTGAATCGGCATTAGATATATTGAAATCATATGAAGCCCTTGGATCAAACTCAATTCAAATCAAAGGGTAAAACCGTCATAGTCTCTTAGGCGATTTTTTTGTATGAACACCTTTCAAATCATTTTTTGTGCTTAATTACCAAATATTTTTGACTCCTTGAATAGGTATTAGATATATTTCAATCATATGATGCCCTTGGATCTAACTTATTTCATATCAAAGGGTAAAACCGGCGTAGTCTTTTAGGCCATTTGTGTTGTATGAACACCTTTCAAATCATTTTGTTGTGAATCATTGCCAAATATTTTCGAGTCCTTCAATAGGTATTAGATATATTTAAAGCATATGAAGCCCTTGGATAATACTTATTTCATATCAAAAGGGTAAAATCGTCATAGTCTCTTAGGCGATTTGTGGTGTATGAAAACCTTTCAAATCATTTTGTTGTGAATAATTACCAAATATTTTTGAGTCCTTGAAAAGGTATTCGATATATTTAAAGCATATGAAGCCCTTGGATCAAACTCAATTCAAATCAAAGGGTAAAACCGTCATAGTCTCTTAGGTGATTTGTAGTGTATGAACACCTTTCAAATCTTTTTTTGTGCATAATCACCAAATATTTTTGTCTCCTTGAATAGGTCTTAGATATATTTCAATCATATGAAGCCCTTGGATCAATCTGATTTCATATCAATGGGAAAACCGTTATAGTCTCTTATGGGATATGTAGTGTCTGAACACCTTTCAAATCATTTTTTGTGCTTAATAACCAAATATTTCTGACTCTATGAATAGGTTTTAGATACATTTCAATCATATGAAGCCCTTGGATCAAACTTATTTCATATCAAACGGTAAAACCGTCATAGCCTCTTAAGCGATTTGTGGTGTATGAAAACCTTTCAAATCATTTTGTTGTGAATAGTTGCCAAATATTTTTGAGTCCTTAAATAGGTATTAGATATATTTAAATCATATGAAGCCCTTGGATCAAACTCAATTCAAATCAAAGGGTAAAATCGTCATATTCTCTTAGGTGATTTGTGGTGTATGAGCACCTTTCAAATTATTTTGTTTTTGAATAATTATCAACTATTTTTTAGTCCTTGAATAGGTATTAGATATATTAAAAGCATATGAGGCCCTTGGATTAAACTGAATTCAAATCAATGGGTAAAACCGCCATAGTCTCTTATGGGATTTGTGGTGTATGAACACCTTTCAAATCATTTTTTGTGCTTAGTTACCAAATATTTTTGACTCCTTGAATAGGTATTAGATATATTTCAATCATATGAAGCCCTTGGATCTAACTTATTTCATATCAAAGGGTAAAACCAGCGTAGTCTTTTAGGCGATTTGTGTCGTATGAACACCTTTCAAATCATTTTGTTGTGAATCATTGCCAAATATTTTTGAGTCATTCAATAGGTATTAGATATATTTAAAGCATATGAAGCCCTTGGATCAAACTGATTTCATATCAAAGGGTAAAACCGTCATAGTCTCTTAGGCCATTTGTGGTGTAGGAAAACCTTCCAAATCATTTTGTTGTGAATAATTATAAAATATTTATGAGTCGTTGGAAAGGTATTAGATATATTTAAAGCATATGCAGCCCTTGAATCAAACTCAATTGAAATCAAAGGGTAAAACCATCATAGTCTCTTAGGTGATTTGTGGTGTATAAACACCTTTCAAATATTTTTTTGTGCATAATTACCAAATATTTTTGTTTCCTTGAATAGGTATTAGATATATTTAAAGCATATGAAACCCTTGGATAAAACTCAATTCAAATCAAAGGGTAAAACCGTCATAGTCTCTTAGGCGATTTGTAGTGTATGAACACCTTTCAAATTATTTTGTTGTGAATAATTACCAAAATTTTTTGATTCCTTGAATAGGTATTAGATATATTTAAATCATAGTAAGTCCTTGGATCAAACTCTATTCAAATCAAAGGGTAAAACCGTCATAGTGTCTTAGGGAATTTGTTGATGCATATGCATCTGGCTACTCTAACCTAATCAATCTAAAGTTCTTAATAAGTCTATTTAACTATTAGTTATGGTTAGTTTTGAGATTTAAGAAGATATTCAAAGGCTTTGATGGAGGTCCATCCAGCTCCATTGATCCTAAGACTAAGAACATGGTTGCTTGTGTTTTAAGGGATGTTCTGAATTCCCTTAAGTCTATTGAGTCTATTGAGTCCATTGAGTCCTTTGAAAGTGTCCTTAGCTTAGTTAATTAATTATTAACTAAGTTACTATCTTTAATTTCTTTATTAGGGAGTCTAGAGTAATAAATGTACTCTTAGTTAATTTAATGTCATACTAGATTAACTAGGATAGTATTAGTTGAGTGGTAATTTCATTTATGCTAATTAGAGAGTCCATTAGGGTTGTATAATACATATGGGACGAATAAGGAGCTAAAATGCAGCAAAATGGCGCCTATCTCAAAGGAAGTTTCCTAGAAGATCAACCAAGAGCAAAGATATATGATGCATACGCATCTGGCTATTCTAACCTAATCAATCTAAAGTTGTTAATAAGTCTATTTAATTATTGGTTATGATTAGTTTTGAGATTTAAGAAGATAACCAAAGGCTTTGATGGAGGTCCATCTAGCTCCATTGATCCTAAGACTAAGAACATGGTTGCTTGTGTTTTAAGGGATGTTCTGAATTCCCTTAAGTCTATTGAGTCTATTGAGTCCATTGAGTCCTTTGAAAGTGTCCTTAGCTTAGTTAATTAATTATTAACTAAGTTACTATCTTTAATTACTTTATTAGGGAGTCTAGAGTAATAAATGTACTCTTAGTTAATTTAATGTCATACTAGATTAACTAGGATAGTATTAGTTGAGTTGTAATTTCATTTATGTTAATTAGAGAGTCCATTAGATTTGTATAATACATATGGGACGAATAAGGAGCTAAAATGCAGCAAAATGGCGCCTATCTCAAAGGAAGTTTCCTAGAAGATCAACCAAGAGCAAAGATAGGAAGGAATCTCTATCTTTTCCTTAAAATGGGTGTGCAAAGCTAAGGAGAGTAAGGAAACTATATCATTTCCTCAAAATGGCGCCCAAACATAGAAGATCAAGGAAAATGAATCATTTTCCCTCCAAAAGTCCATCTTAGGCGCCTAACCTTATCATTTTAGGGTTTGGTTTCCTACTTTGAAGGGATAAGTGAGGAAATCAAGGGAAATGAAGGGAGGGGCGTCTATAATGATAGAGCAAGCAAGAGGATAGACTTTCCAACCCTAATTAGATAGATTTTATATTCTGAATTAGTTTTTAATTATTTTAATTTCAGCATTTATTTTCCTAGTGAGTCAAGGACATGTATTTAAAGGACACAATTCATTAATAAAAGAGATTGAAAGTTTATAGACTAAAAAACCTTGAGTTTTATTTTGCTTTGATTAATTCATCATTATTCTAGGCACCTATGCTAGCTTGATTTTAAGCTTGAATCAAGTGGTGTTCTTAGGACCTTAATTTGACTTAGTGGTGCATCTCTATCCAAGTTATCTTAAGAAAAGCTTAACTATTCGTTCTTAAAATCATAATCAAACCTATTCTACCTAGAGCATAGCCAGAATATAACATTTGTGGTGTATGAAAGCCTTTCAAATCATTTTTTGTGCTTAATTACCAAATATTATTGACTCCTTGAATAGGTATTAGATATATTTAAATCATATGAAGCTCTTGGATCAAACTGATTTCATATCAAAGGGTAAAACCGTCATAGTCTCTTAGGGGATTTGTGGTGTATGAACACCTTTCAAATCATTTTGTTGGGAATAATTACCAAATATTTTTGAGTCCTTGAATAGGTATTAGATATATTTAAATCATATGAAGCCCTTGGATCAAACTCAATTCAAATCAAAGTAAAACCGTCATAGTCTCTTAGGCGATTTGTGGTGAATGAACACCTTCCAAATCATTTTGTTGGGAATAATTACCAAATATTTTTGACTCCTTCAATAGGTATTAGATATATTTCAATCATATGAAGCCCTTGGATCAAAATTATTTCATATCAAAGGGTAAAACCGGCATAGTATTATAGCCTTTTTTTTGTATGAACACCTTTCAAATAATTTTGTTGTGAATCATTGCCAAATATTTTTGAGTCCTTGAATAGGTATTAGATATATTTAAAGCATATGAAGCCCTTGGATCAAACTCAATTCAAATCAAACGGCAAAACCTTCATAGTCTCTTAGGCGATTTGTGGTTAATGAACAACTTCCATATCATTTTGTTGGGAATAATTACCAAATATTTTTGAGTCTTTCAATAGGTATTAGATATATTTAAAGCCCTTGGATCAAATGAAAGGGTATAACCGTTATAGTATCTTAGGCGATTGTCTGTGTATGAAAACCTTTCAAATCATTTTGTTGTAAATCATTGCCAAATATTCTTGAGTCCTTAAATAGGTATTATATATATTTAAAGCAATGAAGCCCTTAGATAAAACTCAATTCAAATCAAAGGGTAAAACCGTCATAGTCTCTTAGGTGATTTGTGGTGGATGAAAACCTTTCAAATCTTTTTTTGTGCATAATTACCAAATATTTTTGTGTCCTTGAATAGGTATTAGAGATATTTAAAGCATACGAAGCCCTTGGATAAAACTCAATTCAAACCAAAGGGTAAAACCTTCATAGTCTCTTAGTCGATTTGCGGTGTATGAACACCTTTCAAAATCTTTTGTTGGGAATAATTACTAAATTTTTTTGATTCCTTGAATAGGTATTATATATATCTAAAGCATATCAAGCCCTTGGTGCAAACTCAATTCAAATCAAAGGGTAAAACCGTCATAGTCTCTTAGGGCATTTGTGGTGTATGAACACCTTTCAAATCATTTTTTGTGCTTACTTACCAAATATTTTTGACTCGTTGAATAGGTATTAGATATATTTCAATCATATGAAGCCCTTAGATCAAACGGATTTCATATCAAAGGGTAAAACCGTCATAGTGTCTTAGGCGATTTGTGGTGTATGAAAACCTTTCAAATTATTTTGTTGTGAATAATTACCAAATATTTTTGAGTCCTTGAAAACGTATTCGATATGTTTCAATCATATGAAGCCCTTGGATAAAACTTATTTCATATTAAAGGGTAAAACCGGCTTAGTCTTATAGGCGATTTTTGTGTATGAACACCTTTCAAATCATTTTGTTGTGAATCATTGCCAAAAATTTTTGAGTCCTTGAATAGGCATTAGATATATTGAAATCATATGAAGCCCTTGGATCAAACTCAATTCAAATCAAAGGGTAAAACCGTCATAGTCTCTTAGGCGATTTTTTTGTATGAACACCTTTCAAATCATTTTTTGTGCTTAATTACCAAATATTTTTGACTCCTTGAATAGGTATTAGATATATTTCAATCATATGATGCCCTTGGATCTAACTTATTTCATATCAAAGGGTAAAACCGGCGTAGTCTTTTAGGCCATTTGTGTTGTATGAACACCTTTCAAATCATTTTGTTGTGAATCATTGCCAAATATTTTCGAGTCCTTCAATATGTATTAGATATATTTAAAGCATATGAAGCCCTTGGATCAAACTGATTTCATATCAAAAGGGTAAAATCGTCATAGTCTCTTAGGCGATTTGTGGTGTATGAAAACCTTTCAAATCATTTTGTTGTGAATAATTACCAAATATTTTTGAGTCCTTGAAAAGGTATTCGATATATTTAAAGCATATGAAGCCCTTGGATCAAACTCAATTCAAATCAAAGGGTAAAACCGTCATAGTCTCTTAGGTGATTTGTAGTGTATGAACACCTTTCAAATCTTTTTTTGTGCATAATCACCAAATATTTTTGTCTCCTTGAATAGGTCTTAGATATATTTCAATCATATGAAGCCCTTGGATCAATCTGATTTCATATCAATGGGAAAACCGTCATAGTCTCTTATGGGATATGTAGTGTCTGAACACCTTTCAAATCATTTTTTGTGCTTAATAACCAAATATTTCTGACTCTATGAATAGGTTTTAGATACATTTCAATCATATGAAGCCCTTGGATCAAACTTATTTCATATCAAACGGTAAAACCGTCATAGCCTCTTAAGCGATTTGTGGTGTATGAAAACCTTTCAAATCATTTTGTTGTGAATAGTTGCCAAATATTTTTGAGTCCTTAAATAGGTATTAGATATATTTAAATCATATGAAGCCCTTGGATCAAACTCAATTCAAATCAAAGGGTAAAATCGTCATATTCTCTTAGGTGATTTGTGGTGTATGAGCACCTTTCAAATTATTTTGTTTTTGAATAATTATCAACTATTTTTTAGTCCTTGAATAGGTATTAGATATATTAAAAGCATATGAGGCCCTTGGATCAAACTGAATTCAAATCAATGGGTAAAACCGTCATAGTCTCTTATGGGATTTGTGGTGTATGAACACCTTTCAAATCATTATTTGTGCTTAGTTACCAAATATTTTTGACTCCTTGAATAGGTATTAGATATATTTCAATCATATGAAGCCCTTGGATCTAACTTATTTCATATCAAAGGGTAAAACCAGCGTAGTCTTTTAGGCGATTTGTGTCGTATGAACACCTTTCAAATCATTTTGTTGTGAATCATTGCCAAATATTTTTGAGTCATTCAATAGGTATTAGATATATTTAAAGCATATGAAGCCCTTGGATCAAACTGATTTCATATCAAAGGGTAAAACCGTCATAGTCTCTTAGGCCATTTGTGGTGTAGGAAAACCTTCCAAATCATTTTGTTGTGAATAATTATAAAATATTTATGAGTCGTTGGAAAGGTATTAGATATATTTAAAGCATATGCAGCCCTTGAATCAAACTCAATTGAAATCAAAGGGTAAAACCATCATAGTCTCTTAGGTGATTTGTGGTGTATAAACACCTTTCAAATATTTTTTTGTGCATAATTACCAAATATTTTTGTTTCCTTGAATAGGTATTAGATATATTTAAAGCATATGAAACCCTTGGATAAAACTCAATTCAAATCAAAGGGTAAAACCGTCATAGTCTCTTAGGCGATTTGTAGTGTATGAACACCTTTCAAATTATTTTGTTGTGAATAATTACCAAAATTTTTTGAGTCCTTGAATAGGTATTAGATATATTTAAATCATAGTAAGTCCTTGGATCAAACTCTATTCAAATCAAAGGGTAAAACCGTCATAGTGTCTTAGGGAATTTGTTGATGCATATGCATCTGGCTACTCTAACCTAATCAATCTAAAGTTCTTAATAAGTCTATTTAACTATTAGTTATGGTTAGTTTTGAGATTTAAGAAGATATTCAAAGGCTTTGATGGAGGTCCATCCAGCTCCATTGATCCTAAGACTAAGAACATGGTTGCTTGTGTTTTAAGGGATGTTCTGAATTCCCTTAAGTCTATTGAGTCTATTGAGTCCATTGAGTCCTTTGAAAGTGTCCTTAGCTTAGTTAATTAATTATTAACTAAGTTACTATCTTTAATTTCTTTATTAGGGAGTCTAGAGTAATAAATGTACTCTTAGTTAATTTAATGTCATACTAGATTAACTAGGATAGTATTAGTTGAGTGGTAATTTCATTTATGCTAATTAGAGAGTCCATTAGGGTTGTATAATACATATGGGACGAATAAGGAGCTAAAATGCAGCAAAATGGCGCCTATCTCAAAGGAAGTTTCCTAGAAGATCAACCAAGAGCAAAGATATATGATGCATACGCATCTGGCTATTCTAACCTAATCAATCTAAAGTTGTTAATAAGTCTATTTAATTATTGGTTATGATTAGTTTTGAGATTTAAGAAGATAACCAAAGGCTTTGATGGAGGTCCATCTAGCTCCATTGATCCTAAGACTAAGAACATGGTTGCTTGTGTTTTAAGGGATGTTCTGAATTCCCTTAAGTCTATTGAGTCTATTGAGTCCATTGAGTCCTTTGAAAGTGTCCTTAGCTTAGTTAATTAATTATTAACTAAGTTACTATCTTTAATTACTTTATTAGGGAGTCTAGAGTAATAAATGTACTCTTAGTTAATTTAATGTCATACTAGATTAACTAGGATAGTATTAGTTGAGTTGTAATTTCATTTATGTTAATTAGAGAGTCCATTAGATTTGTATAATACATATGGGACGAATAAGGAGCTAAAATGCAGCAAAATGGCGCCTATCTCAAAGGAAGTTTCCTAGAAGATCAACCAAGAGCAAAGATAGGAAGGAATCTCTATCTTTTCCTTAAAATGGGTGTGCAAAGCTAAGGAGAGTAAGGAAACTATATCATTTCCTCAAAATGGCGCCCAAACATAGAAGATCAAGGAAAATGAATCATTTTCCCTCCAAAAGTCCATCTTAGGCGCCTAACCTTATCATTTTAGGGTTTGGTTTCCTACTTTGAAGGGATAAGTGAGGAAATCAAGGGAAATGAAGGGAGGGGCGTCTATAATGATAGAGCAAGCAAGAGGATAGACTTTCCAACCCTAATTAGATAGATTTTATATTCTGAATTAGTTTTTAATTATTTTAATTTCAGCATTTATTTTCCTAGTGAGTCAAGGACATGTATTTAAAGGACACAATTCATTAATAAAAGAGATTGAAAGTTTATAGACTAAAAAACCTTGAGTTTTATTTTGCTTTGATTAATTCATCATTATTCTAGGCACCTATGCTAGCTTGATTTTAAGCTTGAATCAAGTGGTGTTCTTAGGACCTTAATTTGACTTAGTGGTGCATCTCTATCCAAGTTATCTTAAGAAAAGCTTAACTATTCGTTCTTAAAATCATAATCAAACCTATTCTACCTAGAGCATAGCCAGAATATAACATTTGTGGTGTATGAAAGCCTTTCAAATCATTTTTTGTGCTTAATTACCAAATATTATTGACTCCTTGAATAGGTATTAGATATATTTAAATCATATGAAGCTCTTGGATCAAACTGATTTCATATCAAAGGGTAAAACCGTCATAGTCTCTTAGGGGATTTGTGGTGTATGAACACCTTTCAAATCATTTTGTTGGGAATAATTACCAAATATTTTTGAGTCCTTGAATAGGTATTAGATATATTTAAATCATATGAAGCCCTTGGATCAAACTCAATTCAAATCAAAGTAAAACCGTCATAGTCTCTTAGGCGATTTGTGGTGAATGAACACCTTCCAAATCATTTTGTTGGGAATAATTACCAAATATTTTTGACTCCTTCAATAGGTATTAGATATATTTCAATCATATGAAGCCCTTGGATCAAAATTATTTCATATCAAAGGGTAAAACCGGCATAGTATTATAGCCTTTTTTTGTGTATGAACACCTTTCAAATAATTTTGTTGTGAATCATTGCCAAATATTTTTGAGTCCTTGAATAGGTATTAGATATATTTAAAGCATATGAAGCCCTTGGATCAAACTCAATTCAAATCAAACGGCAAAACCTTCATAGTCTCTTAGGCGATTTGTGGTTAATGAACAACTTCCATATCATTTTGTTGGGAATAATTACCAAATATTTTTGAGTCTTTCAATAGGTATTAGATATATTTAAAGCCCTTGGATCAAATGAAAGGGTATAACCGTTATAGTATCTTAGGCGATTGTCTGTGTATGAAAACCTTTCAAATCATTTTGTTGTAAATCATTGCCAAATATTCTTGAGTCCTTAAATAGGTATTATATATATTTAAAGCAATGAAGCCCTTAGATAAAACTCAATTCAAATCAAAGGGTAAAACCGTCATAGTCTCTTAGGTGATTTGTGGTGGATGAAAACCTTTCAAATCTTTTTTTGTGCATAATTACCAAATATTTTTGTGTCCTTGAATAGGTATTAGAGATATTTAAAGCATACGAAGCCCTTGGATAAAACTCAATTCAAACCAAAGGGTAAAACCTTCATAGTCTCTTAGTCGATTTGCGGTGTATGAACACCTTTCAAAATCTTTTGTTGGGAATAATTACTAAATTTTTTTGATTCCTTGAATAGGTATTATATATATCTAAAGCATATCAAGCCCTTGGTGCAAACTCAATTCAAATCAAAGGGTAAAACCGTCATAGTCTCTTAGGGCATTTGTGGTGTATGAACACCTTTCAAATCATTTTTTGTGCTTACTTACCAAATATTTTTGACTCGTTGAATAGGTATTAGATATATTTCAATCATATGAAGCCCTTAGATCAAACGGATTTCATATCAAAGGGTAAAACCGTCATAGTGTCTTAGGCGATTTGTGGTGTATGAAAACCTTTCACATTATTTTGTTGTGAATAATTACCAAATATTTTTGACTCCTTGAAAACGTATTCGATATGTTTCAATCATATGAAGCCCTTGGATAAAACTTATTTCATATTAAAGGGTAAAACCGGCTTAGTCTTATAGGCGATTTTTGTGTATGAACACCTTTCAAATCATTTTGTTGTGAATCATTGCCAAATATTTTTGAGTCCTTGAATAGGCATTAGATATATTGAAATCATATGAAGCCCTTGGATCAAACTCAATTCAAATCAAAGGGTAAAACCGTCATAGTCTCTTAGGCGATTTTTTTGTATGAACACCTTTCAAATCATTTTTTGTGCTTAATTACCAAATATTTTTGACTCCTTGAATAGGTATTAGATATATTTCAATCATATGATGCCCTTGGATCTAACTTATTTCATATCAAAGGGTAAAACCGGCGTAGTCTTTTAGGCCATTTGTGTTGTATGAACACCTTTCAAATCATTTTGTTGTGAATCATTGCCAAATATTTTCGAGTCCTTCAATATGTATTAGATATATTTAAAGCATATGAAGCCCTTGGATCAAACTGATTTCATATCAAAAGGGTAAAATCGTCATAGTCTCTTAGGCGATTTGTGGTGTATGAAAACCTTTCAAATCATTTTGTTGTGAATAATTACCAAATATTTTTGAGTCCTTGAAAAGGTATTCGATATATTTAAAGCATATGAAGCCCTTGGATCAAACTCAATTCAAATCAAAGGGTAAAACCGTCATAGTCTCTTAGGTGATTTGTAGTGTATGAACACCTTTCAAATCTTTTTTTGTGCATAATCACCAAATATTTTTGTCTCCTTGAATAGGTCTTAGATATATTTCAATCATATGAAGCCCTTGGATCAATCTGATTTCATATCAATGGGAAAACCGTCATAGTCTCTTATGGGATATGTAGTGTCTGAACACCTTTCAAATCATTTTTTGTGCTTAATAACCAAATATTTCTGACTCTATGAATAGGTTTTAGATACATTTCAATCATATGAAGCCCTTGGATCAAACTTATTTCATATCAAACGGTAAAACCGTCATAGCCTCTTAGGGTATTTGTGGTGTATAAAAACCTTTCAAATTATTTTGTAGAGAATAATTACCAAATATTTTAGAGTCCTTGAATAGGTACTAGATATATTTAAATCATATGAAGCCCTTGGATTATACTCAATTCAAATTAAAGGGTAAAACCGTCATAGTCTCTTAGGCGATTTTTGTGTATGAGCACCTTTCAAATCCTTTTTTGTTCTTAATTACCAAATATATTTGACTCCTTGCATTGGTATTAGGTATACTTCAATCATATGAAGCCCTTGGATCAAAATTACTTCAAATGAAAGGGTAAAACCGTTATAGTCTCTTAGGCGATTTGTGGTGTATGAACACCTTTAAAATCATTTTGTTGTAAATCTTTGCCAAATATTCTTGAGTCCTTAAATAGGTATTATATAAATTTAAAGCAATGAAGCCCTTGGATAAAACTCAATTCAAATCAAAGGGTAAAACCGTCGTAGTCTCTTAGGTGATTTATGGTGTATGAACACCTTTCATATCTTTTTTTTTGTGCATAATTACCAAATATTTTTGTCTCCTTGAATAGGTATTAGATATATTTAAAGCATACGAAGCCCTTGGATAAAACTCAATTCAAACCAAAGGGTAAAACCTTAATAGTCTCTTAGTCGATTTGTGGTGTATGAATACCTTTCAAATTATTTTGTTGTGAATAATTACCAAATTTATTTGAGTCCTTGAATAGGTATTAGATATATCTAAAGCTTATGAAGCCCTTGGATCAAACTCAATTCAAAGGGTAAAACCGTCATAGTCTCTTAGGGGATTTGTGGTGTATGAACACCTTTCAAATCATTTTTTTTGCTTAATTACCAAATATTTTTGACTCCTTGAATAGGTATTAGATATAATTTAATCATATGAAGCCCTTCGATCAAACTTATTTCATATCAAAGGGTAAAACCGGCATAGTCTTATAGGCGTTTTTTGTGTATGAACACCTTTCAAATCATTTTGTTGTGAATCATTGCCAAATATTTTTGAGTCCTTGAATAGGTATTAGATATATTGAAAGCATATGAAGCCCTTGGATCAAACTCAATTCAAATCAAAGTAAAACCGTCATAGTCTCTTAGGCGATTTGTGGTGAATGAACACCTTCCAAATCACTTTTTTAGGAATAATTACCAAATATTTTTGACTCCTTCATTAGGTATTAGATATATTTCAATCATATGAAGCCCTTGGATCGAAATTATTTCATATCAAAGGGTAAAACCGACATAGTATTATAGCCTTTTTTTGTGTATGAACACCTTTTGAAATAATTTTGTTGTGAATCATTGCCAAATATTATTGAGTCCTTGAATAGGTATTAGATATATTTAAAGCATATGAAGCCCTTGGATCAAACTCAATTCAAATCAAAAGGCAAAAACTTCATAGTCTCTTAGGCGATTTGTGGTTAATGAAAAACTTCCATATCATTTTGTTGGGAATAATTACCAATTATTTTTGAGTCCTTCAATAGGTATTAGATATATTTAAATCATATGAAGTCCTTGGATCAAACTTTATTCAAATCAAAGGGTAAAACCGTCATAGTCTCTTATGCGATTTGTGGTGAATTGACACCTGCCAAATCATTTTGTTGGGAATAATTACCAAATATTTTTGAGTCCTTCAATAGGTATTAGATCTTTTTAAAGCATATGAAGTCCTTGGATCAAACTCAATTCAAATCGAAGCGTAGAACCGTCATAGTCTTTAGGGGATTTGTGGTGTATGAACACCTTTGAAATCATTTTTTGTGCTTAATTACCAAATATTTTTGACTCCTTGAATAGGTATTATATACATTTCAATCATATGAATCCCTTAGATCAAACTTATTTCATATCAAACGGTAAAACCGTCATAGCCTCTTAGGCGATTTGTGGTGTATAAAAACCTTTCAAATCATTTTGTTGTGAATAATTACCAAATATTTTTGAGTCCTTGACTAGGTATTAGATATATTTAAATCATATGAAGCCCTTGGATCAAACTCAATTCAAATAAAAGGGTAAAACCGTCTTAGTCTCTTAGGCGGTTTTTGTGTATGAACACCTTTCAAATCCTTTCTTGTGCTTAATTACCAAAACTTTTGACTCCTTGCATTGGTATTAGGTATACTTCAATCATATGAAGCCCTTGGATCAAAATTATTTCAAATTAAAGGGTCAAAACCGTTATAGTATCTTACGCGATTGTTGGTGTATGAACACCTTTCAAATCATTTTGTTGTAAATCATTGCCAAATATTCTTGAGTCCTTAATTAGGTATTATATATATTTAAAGCAATGAAGCCCTTGGATAAAACTCAATTCAAATCAAAGGGTAAAACCGTCATAGTCTCTTAGGTGATTTGTGGTGTATGAAAACCTTTCAAATCTTTTTTTGTGCATAATTACCAAATATTTTTGTCTCCTTGAATAGGTATTAGAGATATTTAAAGCATACGAAGCCCTTGGATGAAACTCAATTCAAACCAAAGGGTAAAACCTTCATTGTCTCTTAGTCGATTTGTGGTGTATGAACACCTTTCAAAATCTTTTGTTGTGAATAATTACTAAATTTTTTTGATTCCTTGAATAGGTATTATATATATCTAAATCATATCAAGCCCTTGGTGCAAACTCAATTCAAATCAAAGGGTAAAACCGTCATAGTCTCTTAGAGCATTTGTGGTGTATTAACACCTTTGAAATCATTTTTTGTGCTTAATTACCAAATATTTTTGACTCGTTGAATAGGTATTAGATATATTTCAATCATATGAAGCCCTTAGATCAAACTGATTTCATATCAAAGGGTAAAACCGTCATAGTGTCTTAGGCGATTTGTGGTGTATGAAAACCTTTGAAATTATTTTGTTGTGAATAATTACCAAATATTTTTGAGTCCTTGAAAAGGTATTCGATATATTTCAATCATATGAAGCCCTTGGATAAAACTCATTTCATATCAAAGGGTAAAACCGGCATAGTCTTATAGGCGTTTTTTGTGTATAAACACCTTTCAAATTATTTTGTTGTGAATAATTACCAAATATTTTAGAGTCCTTGAATAGGTACTAGATATATTTAAATCATATGAAGCCCTTGGATTAAACTCAATTCAAATTAAAGGGTAAAACCGTCATAGTCTCTTAGGCGATTTTTGTGTATGAGCACCTTTCAAATCCTTTTTTGTTCTTAATTACCAAATATATTTGACTCCTTGCATTGGTATTAGGTATACTTCAGTCATATGAAGCCCTTGGATCAAAATTACTTCAAATGAAAGGGTAAAACCGTTATAGTCTCTTAGGCGATTTGTGGTGTATGAACACCTTTAAAATCATTTTTGTTGTAAATCTTTGCCAAATATTCTTGAGTCCTTAAATAGGTATTATATAAATTTAAAACAATGAAGCCCTTGGATAAAACTCAATTCAAATCAAAGGGTAAAACCGTCGTAGTCTCTTAGGTGATTTATGGTGTATGAACACCTTTCATATCTTTTTTTTGTGCATAATTACCAAATATTTTTGTCTCCTTGAATAGGTATTAGATATATTTAAAGCATACGAAGCCCTTGGATAAAACCAATTCAAACCAAAGGGTAAAACCTTAATAGTCTCTTAGTCGATTTGGGTTGTATGAACACTTTTCAAATTCTTTTGTTGTGAATAATTACTAAATTTTTTTGATTCCTTGAATAGGTATTATATATATCTAAAGCATATCAAGCCCTTGGAGCAAACTCAATTCAAATCAAAGGGTAAAACCGTCATAGTCTCTTAGGGCATTTGTGGTGTATGAACACCTTTCAAATCATTTTTTGTGGTTAATTACCAAATATTTTTGACTCGTTGAATAGGTATTAGATATATTTCAATCATATGAAGCCCTTAGATCAAACTGGTTTCTTATCAAAGGGTAAAACCGTCATAGTGTCTTAGGCGATTTGTGGTGTATGAAAACCTTTCAAATTATTTTGTTGTGAAGAATTACAATATATATTTGATTCCTTGAAAAGATATTCGATATATTTAAAGCATATGAAGCCCTTGGATCCAACTCAATTCAAATCAAAGGGTAAAACCGTCATAGTCTCTTAGGTGATTGTGGTGTATGAACACCTTGCAAATATTTTTTTGTGCATAATTACCAAATATTTTTGTCTCCTAGGTATTCGATATATTTCAATCATATGAAGCCCTTGGATAAAATTCAATTCAAATCAAAGGGGAAAACCGTCATAGTCTCTTAGGCAATTTGTGGTGTATGAACACCTTTAAAATTATTTTGTTGTGAATAATTACCAAATTTTTTTGAGTCCTTGAATAGGTATTAGATATATTTAAAGCATATGAAGTCCTTGGATCAAACTCTATTCAAATCAAAGGGTAAAACCGTCATAATGTCTTAGGGGATTTGTTGTGTATGAACACCTTTCAAATCATTTTTGTGCTTAATTACCAAATATTTTTGACTCCTTGAATAGGTATTAGATATATTTAAATCATAGGAAGCCCTTGGATCAAACTGATTTCATATCAAAGGGTAAAACCGTCATAGTCTCTTAGGGGATTTGTGGTGTATGAACACCTTTCAACTCATTTTTTGTGCTTAATTACCAAATATTTTCGACTCCTTGAATTGGTATTACATACATTTCAATCATAGGAAGCCCTTGGATCAAACTTATTTCATATCAAACGGTAAAACCGTCATAGCCTCTTGGGCGATTTGTGGTGTATGAAAACCTTTTAAATCATTTTTTTGTGAATAATTGCCAAATATTTTTGAGTCCTTGAATAGGTATTAGATATATTTCAGTGCCTTTCAGCAACGAGGACTGCACTTAACATGGTTTCAGATACCGCGAGGTAGATGAACAATGTTTCTCCCGATAAGGGTGAACCAAGCTTTGGAAGCAAAGCTAAGTGTGTTTTCAACTGTTGGAAGGCATTTTCTGCGTCACGATCCCATTCGAAGCATGGTTTCTTCAAGGTATTGAAGAAATGTAAGCTCTTGTCAGCTGATCTTGATTTAAATCTTCCCAAGGCAGCCATACACCCTGTGAGTCTTTGAACCTCCTTGACAGTTCGAGGAGACTTCATGTTGATGATGGCTTGTATTTTATCAGGGTTGGCTTCAATACCCTTCTCGTCCACCAAGAACCCTAAACATTTTCCTCCTCGTACGCCAAAGACACATTTCTTAAGATTTAGTTTCATGTTATAAAAGCGGAGGGTGGACAAGGTTTCTCGCAGATCTTAGACATGATCTTCGATCAGCTTGCTCTTAACTATCATATCATCAACATAGACTTCAACGTTGCGCCCCAACTGCCTCTCGAACATTTTATTGACCAACCTTTGATACGTAGCCCCTGCGTTCTTAAGTCCGAACGGTATGACCACGAAACAATAAATCCCGGAACTTGTAATAAATGCGGTATGCACTTGATCTTTCTCGGCAAGGGGAATTTTGGTGCTAACCAACATTTGCATCCATGAAGCTAAAAAGTGCATGTCCTGCTGTGGAATCGACCAGTTTGTCGATTTTGGGGAGGGGGAAGTCATCTTTGGGACATGCCTTGTTGAGATCAGTAAAATCGACGCACATGCGCCATGATCCGTTAGGCTTTCGAACTAGTACTACGTTCGACAGCCATTCTGTGTATTGACACTCCCTTATTATTCCGGCACTTAGCAGTTTCTTCACCTCTTCAGCTGCTGCTTTGTTTCTTTCAGCGCCTTGATGCTTTAAGTTCTGTTTGATGGGCCTGAATTCCGACTTGATATTCAGCTGATGTTTAGTGACCGAGGGGTCTAAACCTGGCATCTCATCAGCTGAAAATGTGAACACCTCTTGATATTCTTGAAGGAGTTCTACTATTTCTTTTTGAATGACCTGGTTAAGGTCCTTCACAATTCGAACTGTACGGTTAGGATCAGGTCCGAGTTGTATTTCTTCATCTTCGTCGATCGGCTAAGGTCGATTGTGGTTGGTCGGGTTCTCATTGTAGAACAAACCCAGTGGTAGGGGTGAGTCCTTGTCAGTTTCTTTTTCTTCTTTTTTCCTCTTCCCTGAGCTTTGCTCGACTTGCTTGCTCCTTTTCAAGCTATTGACATAACACTCTCGGGCAGACTTTTGATTCCCATGTAACCTACCAATCGTCTCATCATCTGCTTCGAACTGCAGTAAGTGCTGGTAGGTCAAAATTGTCGCTTTTATCTTGTTCAGCGTGGGCCTTCCTATGATGATGTTATAGGGGAGGTCAATGTCAACAACTAGGAAGTTGATGGGAAGGCATCGTCCTTTTCCCTTGTCACCAAACCGGCTCGATAAATTGATGACTCCAAGAGGGTGAACAGATTGGCCTCCGAATCCAACCAAAGGTTGGTCGATGGCTTTGATGTCCTTCCTCTCGTATTTGAGCTGCTGCAGACATTCCCAAGTGATGATGTCCGCCGAACTCCCGCCGTCGATTGAGACTCGACCAACCCTGTGATTGGCCACTTTAAGTTTGATGACCAGGGGATCATCATGGAGGGCCTGTATTTCCTTCGAGCTCTCTCCGAACACCATGGTGGGAGTGTCCGGCTTTTTCATTCTCTCAGCTTTTTTCAAATGGTATAGGTGATTGTTCCTTTGGTTGCCGGTTAGGCCTCCAGAAGCGAAGCCCCCGGCTATGACCCCTACATAGCCTTCGGTGTCATCGCTCTTTGCTTGTTTCTCTTTTCCCTTATCTCTTCTTCGATCGCCCTGGGGTTCTTTGAGGTATCTGTTCAACTTTCCTTCGTCAGCCAACTTGTCGAGTGCTTTCTTCAACTCTCTACAGTCCTTAGTCGTGTGAGCACAATCCTTATGGTATTCGCACCATAGCTTCTTGTCTCTGTGATAACTCGACGTTTTGATGGGATTAGATCGAGGTAACACAGATTTCTCCTATATGTCTAAGTATATTTCCCTCCGGTTGACATTGAAACGAGGATCATGACCTCCATCAGAAGGTTTATGTCTCTTTAGCCTATCTGCCATGTCTTTCTGATTCGACGGCTCGCTTCTTCTTTTGTTACTTCCCTCTTCATGAACATTTTTGAAGATGTCCGACGCCTGGATATACTTCTGCGCCTGCCTCATGGCATCTGCTAAAGTAAGAGTTTCCCTCATGGCGAGCTCGAATTTGAACCGTCCAGGATGGAGACCATTCATCAAGGCCGTAACAGCGACTCCATATTGGAGGTCGGAGACCTTGAGGGACTCCTCGTTGAAACGCTTGATGTAGCAGCTCAGACTTTCCCCTTTATGCTGGGAAACTGACATCAAGTGTACACTAGTCTTTTGTGTCGTTTTGCCGCTATGAAGTACTGAGAGAACAGAGCTTTGAGAGCCGAGAAGCTTGTGATGATGCCGTTTGGTAGACTTGTGAACCAATTGAGATCCAAGTCTTTGAGGGTGGTCGGGAAATACCTGCACCACGTTGCCTCGTAAAACTTCTGCACGCTCATTTGAGCTTTGTGTGCTGCTATATGGTCAGCAGGATCAGTAACACCTTAGTAATGCTCTATCGAAAGGATTTTGACTTTGCCCGGGTTAGGGGTCTCCATGATGTGTTGGCTGAATGGTGATTTATGTGCCACTGCTGAACCTACTCAAAAGCCTAATTCAGCTACCTCTTTGGGGTCCTCGACATGTTGAGGGTTCCCAATTCTCAGAGTGTGATGCCTAGTCACGGGTTGAGATTGTCCTGTGGTTCTTGTGGCTATTGTGTACATCGAATTACCTCCTTAAGATTGTTCTCTTATCTTTTTGATGATCTCTCGGGCGTCGAAGTTCTTACCCCTCATCTGTTTCCGCTGTATTATGTGCCGAGAGTCGTCCTGGTTTGGTGACATAATAGATTTCCCTTCCGAAGCAGCAGGTATCTTCTTCGAGGGGCCTGCAGCAGCATGCTGGGCTAGGGCACATTTTGGCTGTGCTGCCCTTCGATGAGCTTACGGCTGGTCTAGGACTGTCCCTCGGTCAGGGGGAGTAGTCTGTTGAGTCTTCATCACTGAAATGAGTTGTTGCATAACAGTAGTCATATGCCTTTCCATTAGGAGTTCGAGTTGTCGAAGATCCGAGTAAGTCACCGCTGGTGGTGGTGCTTCGATAGCCGTGTCAGCCTGGCTTCCAATTATGGGGATGTCAGTCTCGTCCTCCACGATAACACCACCTTGATTCAGCAGAGTGGTCTGAGCACTCTCAGAAGTTGTCCTTCGAGCAGTAGTACCGCGGTTACCTTGTCCTCGTGTCATGGTGTTCGAAAATGCAGTTGTTATGTTAGTTCCCCACAGACGGCGCCAACTGTTTCGGGTCTTAAGAAACACAGTGAATTTATAGTTCGGGGAAGTCCAATTCCAGCTAGGGTAGTAACCAAAAAAGTCTAAGGTCTTCGAATTCCGGTAACTGCAAAACCGAGCACCGTGAACTACCCCGGGGATGTTCCAGGGATCACCTCTCTGATGCTTAAGTCAGATCTGATCTCAGAGGTCAGAGAGAGTAGTACAAGTAAATGCTCTGCAATCTATGAAAACGTACCTGAATGATAAGATGAGAGTACTATTTATATGTAGTACAGAAGTGACGTCATCTGGTGAAGATGGTGACGTCATGAAGCCTTTTTTGTTAGTGGGCCTGAATGAAGGCCTGTACTTGCTGGCCTGAAGGATCTTAGGGGTAAAACGGTAATTTTGACCCCTAAGGGTATTTTAGTCATTTCACCGATTAGGTGAGCCATGTCTGGAAGGGGCCCAAACGGATATATTTTAAGCAAAGAAGCCCTTGGATAAAACTCAATTCAAATCAAAGGGTAAAACCGTCATAGTGTCTTAGGTGATTTGTGGTGTATGAACACCTTTCAAATCTTTTTTTGTGCATAATTACCAAATATTTTTGTCTCCTTGAATAGGTATTAGATATATTTAAAGCGTATGAAGCCCTTGGATAAAACTCAATTCAAATCAAAGGGTAAAATCGTCATAGTCTCTTAGTCGATTTGTGGTGTATGAACACCTTCCAAATTATTTTGTTGTGAATAATTACCAAATTTTTTGAGTCCTTGAATAGGTATTAGATATATTTAAAGCATATGAAGCCCTTGGATCAAACTCAATTCAAATCAAAGGGTAAAACCGTCATAGTCTCTTAGGCGATTTGTGGTATATGAACACCTTTCAAATCATTTTTTGTGCTTAATTACCAAATATCTTTGACTCTTTGAATAGCTAATAGATATATTTCAATCATATGAAGACCTTGGATCAAACAGATTTCATGTCAAAGGGTAAAACCGTCATAGCCTCTTAGGCGATTTGTGGTGTATAAAAACCTTTCAAATCATTTTCTTGGAATAATTACCAAATATTTTTGAGTCCTTTAATAGGTATTAGATATATTTAAAGCATATGAAGCCCTTGGATCAAATTCAATTCAAATCAAAGGGTAAAACCGTCATAGTCTCTTAGGCTATTTGTGGTGAATGAACACCTTCCCAATCATTTTGTTAGGAATAATTACCAAATATTTTTGAGTCCTTGAATAGATATTAGATCTTTTAAAAGCATATGAAGTCCTTGGATCAAACTCAATTCAAATCAAAGCTTAAAACCGTCATAGTCTCTTAGGGGATTTCTGGTGTATGAACACCTTTCAAATCATTTTTTGTGCTTAACTACCAAATATTTTTGACTCCTTAAATAGGTATTAGATACATTTCTATCATATGAATCCCATCGATCAAACTTATTTCATATCAAAGGGTAAAACCGTCATACTCTCTTAGGCGATTTGTGGTGTATGAACACGTTACAAATGATTTTTTTGTGAATAATTACCAAATATTTATGAGTCCTTGAATAGGTATTAGATATATTTAAATCATATGAAGCCCTTGGATCATACTCAATTCAAATCAAAGGGTAAAACCGTCATAGTCTCATAGGCGAGTTTTGTGTATGAACACCTTTCAAATCATTTTTTGTGCTTAATTACCAAATATTTATGACTCCTTGAATTAGTATTAGGTATATTTCAATCATATGAAGCCCTTGGATCAAAATTATTTCAGATCAAAGGGTAAAATCGTCATTGTCTCTTGGGCGATTTGTGGTGTATGAACACCTTTCAAATTATTTTGTTGTGTATCATTGCAAAATATTCTTGAGTCTTTAAATAGGTATTAGATATATTTAAAGCAATGAAGCCGTTAGATAAAACTCAATTCAAATCAAAGGGTAAAACCGTCATAGTCTTTTAGGTGATTTGTGGTGTATGAACACCTTTCAAATCATTTTTTGTGCATATTTACCAAATATTTTTGTCTCCTTAAATAGGTATTAGATATATTTAAAGCATATGAAGCCTTTGGATAAAACTCAATTCACATCAAAGGGTAAAACCGTCATAGTCTCTTAGGTGATTTGTGGTGTATGAACACCTTTCAAATTATTTTTTATGGTTAATTACCAAATATGTTTGACTCCTTGAAGAGGTATTAGATATATTTCAATCATATGAAGCCCTTGGATCAAACTCAATTCAAATCAAAGCGTAAAACTATCATAGTCTTTAGGGCATTTGTCGTGTATGAACACCTTTGAAATAATTTTTTGTGCTTAATTACCAAAATTTTTTGAGTCCTTGAATAGGTATTAGATATATTTAAAGCATATGAAGCCCTTGGATTAAACTCAATTCAAATCAAAGGGTAAAACCGTCATAGTCTCTTAGGGGATTTGTGGTGTATGAACACCTTTCAAATCATTTTTTGTGCTTAATTACCAAATATCTTTGACTCCTTGAATATGTAATAGATATATTTCAATCATATGAAGCCCTTGGATCAAACTGATTTCATGTCAAAGGGTAAAACCGTGATAGCCTCTTAAGCGATTTGTGGTTTATGAAAACCTTTCAAATCATTTTGTTGGAATAATTACCAAATATTTTTGAGTCCTTGAATAGGTATTAGATATATTTAAAGCATATGATGCCCTTGGATCAAATTCATATCAAATCAAAGGGTAAAACCGTCATAGTCTCTTAGGCGATTTGTGGTGAATGAACACCTTAGAAATCATTTTGTTGGGAATAATTACCAAATATTTTTGATTTCATGAATAAATATTAGATCTTTTAAAAGCATATGAAGTCCTTGGATCAAACTCAATTCAAATCAAATCGTAAAACCGTCATAGTCTCTTAGGGGATTTATGTTGTATGAACACCTTTCAAATCTTTTTTTGTGCATAATTACCAAATATTTTTTTCTCCTTGAATAGGTATTAGATATATTTAAAGCGTATGAAGCCCTTGGATAAAACTCAATTCAAATCAAAGGGTAAAATCGTCATAGTCTCTTAGTCGATTTGTGGTGTATGAACACCTTCCAAATCATTTTGTTAGGAATAATTACCAAATATTTTTGAGACCTTGAATAGGTATTAGATCTTTTTAAAGAATATGAAGTCCTTGGATCAAACTAAATTCAAATCAAAGCGTAAAACTATCATAGTCTTTAGGGCATTTGTCGTGCTTGAACACCTTTGAAATAATTTTTTGTGCTTAATTACCAAATATTTTTGAGTCCTTGAATAGGTATTAGATATATTAAAAGCATATGAAGCCCTTGGATCAAACTCAATTCAAATCAAAGGGTAAAACCGTCATAGTCTTTTAGGGGATTTGTGGTGTATGAACACCTTTCAAATCATTTTTTGTGCTTAATTACCAAATATCTTTGACTCCTTGAATAGGTAATAGATATATTTCAATCATATGAAGCCCTTGGATCAAACTGATTTCAAGTCAAAGGGTAAAACCGTCATTGCCTCTTAGGCGATTTGTGGTGTATGAAAACCTTTCAAATCATTTTGTTGGAATAATTACCAAATATTTTTGAGTCCTTGAATAGGTATTAGATATATTTAAAGCATATGAAGCCGTTGGATCAAATTCAATTCAAATCAAAGGGTAAAACCGTCATAGTCTCTTAGGCGATTTGTGGTGAATGAACACCTTAGAAATCATTTTGTTGGAATAATTACCAAATATTTATGATTTCTTGAATAGATATTAGATCTTTTAAAAGCATATGAAGTCCTTGGATCAGACTCAATTCAAATCAAAGCGTAAAACCGTCATAGTCTCTTAGGGCTTTGTGTTGTATGAACACATTTCAAATATTTTTTTGTGCATAATTACCAAATATTTTTGTCTCCTTCAATAGGTATTAGATATATTTAAAGCGTATGAAGCCCTTGGATAAAACTCAATTCAAATCAAAGGGTAAAATCGTCATAGTCGTTTAGTCGATTTGTGGAGTATGAACACCTTCCAAATTATTTTGTTGTGAATAATTACCAAATTTTTTGAGTCCTTGAATAGGTATTAGATATATTTAAATCATATGAAGCCCTTGGATCAAACTCAATTCAAATCAAAGGGTAAAACCGTCATAGTCTCTTAGGCGATTTGTGGTGTATGAACACCTTTCAAATCATTTTTTGTGCTTAATTACCAAATATTTTTGACTCCTTAAATAGGTATTAGATACATTTCAATCATATGAATCCCTTCGATCAAACTTATTTCATATCAAAGGGTAAAACCGTCATACTCTCTTAGGCGATTTGTGGTGTATGAACACATTTCAAATGATTTTTTTGTGAATAATTACCAAATATTTATGAGTCCTTGAATAGGTATTAGTTATATTTAAATTATATGAAGCCCTTGGATCATACTCAATACAAATTAAAGGGTAAAACCATCATAGTCTCATAGGCGTGTTTTGTGTATGAACACCTTTCAAATTATTTTTTGTGCTTAATTACCAAATATTTATGACTCCTTGAATTGGTATTAGGTATATTTCAATCATATGAAGCCCTTGGATCAAAATTATTTCAGATCAAAGGGTAAAATCGTCATTGTCTCTTGGGCGATCTGTGGTGTATGAACACCTTTCAAATCATTTTGTTGTGTATAATTGCAAAATATTCTTGAGTCTTTAAATAGGTATTAGATATATTTAAAGCAATGATGCCCTTGGATAAAACTCAATTCAAATCAAAGGGTAAAACCGTCATAGTCTCTTAGGTGATTTGTGGTGTATGAACACCTTTCAAATCATTTTTTGTGCATATTTACCAAATATTTTTGTCTCCTTGAATAGGTATTAGATATATTTAAAGCTTATGAAGCCTTTGGATAAAACTCAATTCAAACCAAAGGGTAAAACCGTCATAGTCTCTTAGGGGATTTGAGGTGTATGAACAAGTTTCAAATTATTTTTTATGCTTAATTACCAAATATGTTTGACTCCTTGAATAGGTATTAGATATGTTTCAATCATATGAAGCCCTTTGATCAAACTTATTTCATATCAAAGGGTAAAACCGATATAGTCTTTTAGGCAATTTGTGTTGTATGAACACATTTCAAACCATTTTGTTGTGAATAATTACCAAATATTTTTGAGTCCTTGAATAGGTATTAGATATATTTAAATTATATGAAGCCCTTGGATCAAACTCAATTCAAATCAAAGGGTAAAACCGTTATAGTCTCTTAGGCAATTTTTGTTTATGAACACCTTTCAAATCATTTTTTGTGCTTAATTACCAAATATTTTTGACTCCTTGAATTGGTATTAGGTATATTTCAATCATATGAAGCCCTTGGATCAAAATTATTTCAAATCAAAGGGTAAAACCGTCATAGTCTCTTAGGTTATTTGTGGTGTATGAACACCTTTCAAATCTTTTTTTGTGAATAATCACCAAATATTTTTGTCTCCTTGAATAGGTATAAGATATATTTAAAGCATATGAGGCCCTTGGATGAAACTCAATTCAAATCAAAGGGAAAAACCGTCATAGTCTCTTAGGCGATTTATGGTGAAAGCACACCTTCCAAATCATTTTGTTAGGAATAATTACCAAATATTTTTGAGACCTTGAATAGGTATTAGATCTTTTTAAAGAATATGAAGTCCTTGGATCAAACTAAATTCAAATCAATGCGTAAAACTATCATAGTCTTTAGGGCATTTGTCATGTATCACACCTTTGAAATAATTTTTTGTGCTCAATTACCAAATCTTTTTGACCCCTTCAATAGGTATTAGATATATTTCAATTATATGAAGCCCTTGTATCAAACTCAATTCAGATCAAAGGGTAGAACCGTCATAGTCTCTTAGGGGATTTGTGTTGTATGAACACCTTTCAAATCATTTTTTGTGCTTAATTAACAATATTCCTGACTCTTTGAATAGGTATTAGATATATTTAAATCATATGAAGCCCTTGGATCAAACCGATTTCATATAAAGGGGTAAAACCGTCATAGTCTCTTAGGGGATTTGTGGTGTATGAATACCTTTCAAATCATTTTCTTGTGAATAATTACCAAATATTTTTGAGTCCTTGAATAGGTATTAGATATATTTAAATCATATGAACCCCTTGGATCAAACTCAATTCAAATCAAAGGGTAAAACTGTTATAGTCTCTTAGGCGATTTTTGTGTATGAACACCTTTCAAATTATTTTTTGTGCTTAATTACAAAATATTTTTGTCTCCTTGAATAGGTATTAGATATATTAAGAGCATATGAAGCCCTTGGATCAAACTCAATTCAAATCAAAGGGAAAAACCGTCATAGTGCCTTAGGAGATTTTTGTGTATGAACACCTTTCAAATTATTTTTTGTGCTTAATTACCAAATATTTCTGACTCCTTGAATAGGTATTAGATATATTTAAAGCATATGAAGCCCTTGGATCAACTTGTTTCATATCAAAGGGTAAAACCGTCATAGTCTCTTAGGCGATTTTTGTGTATTAAAATATTTTTTGTGCTTAATTACCAAATATTTCTGACTCCTTGAATATGTATTAGATATATTTAAATCATATGAAGCCCTTGGATCAAACTTGTTTCATATCAAAGGGTAAATCCGTCATAGTCTCTTAGAGGATTTGTGGTGTATGAACACCTTTCAAATCATTTTTTATGCTTAATTACCAAATATTTTTGACTCCTTGAATAGGTATTAAATATATTTCAATCATATGACGCCCTTGGATCAAACTTATTTCATATCAAAGGGTAAAACCGGCATAGTCTTATAGGCGATTTGTTTTGTATGAACACCTTTCAAATCATTTTGTTGTGAATCATTGCCAAATATTTTTGAGTCCTTGAATAGGTATTAGATATATTTAAAGCATATGAAGCCCTTGGATCAAACTCAATTCAAATCAAAGGGTAAAACCGTCATAGTCTCTTAGGCGATTTGTGGTGAATGAATACCTTCCAAATCATTTTGTTAGGAATAATTACCAAATATTTTTGAGTCCTTGAGTAGGTATTAGATCTTTTTAAACCATATGAAGTCCATGCATCAAACTTAATTCAAATCAAAGCGTATAACCGTCATACTCTTTAGGGGATTTGTGGTGTATGAACACATTTGAAATCAAGTTTTGTGCTTAATTGCCAAATATTTTTGAAATCTAGAATGTATTAGACACATTTCAATCATATGAAGCCCTTGGATCAAAGTTATTTCATATCAAAGGGTAAAACCGTCATAGCCTCTTAGGCGATTTGTGGTGTATGAAAACCTTTCAAATCATTTTGTTGTGAATAATTACCAAATATTTTTGAGTCGTTGAATAGGTATTAGATATATTTAAATCATATAAAGCCCTTGGATCAAACTAAATTCAAATCAAAGGGTAAAACCGTCATAGTCTTTAGGCGATTTGTGGTGTATGAACACCTTTGAAATCATTTTTTGTGCTTTATTACCAAATATTTTTGACCCCTTAAATAAGTATTAGATACATTTCAAACATATGAAGCCCTAGGATCAAACTTATTTCATATCAAAGGGCAAAACTGTCATAGTCCCTTAGGCGATTTGTGGTGTATGAACACCTTTCAAATCATTTATTTGTGAATCATTTACAAATATTATTGAGTCCTTGAATAGGTATTTGATATATTAAATCATATGAAGCCCTTAGATCAAACTCAATTCAAATCAAAGGGTAAAACCTTCATGGTCTCTTAGGCGATTTGTGGTGTATGAACACATTCAAATTATTTTTTTAAATAATTACCAAATACTTTTGACCCCTTTTATATGATTTGATATATTTCAATCATATGAAGCCCTTGGATCAAAATTGTTTCAAATCAAAGGGTAAAACCGTCATAGTCTCATAGGCGATTTGTAGTTTATGAACACCTTTCAAATCATTTTGTTGTGAATCATTGCCAAATATTCTTGAGTCCTTAAATAGGTATTAGATATATTTAAAGCAAGGAAACCCTTGGATAAAACTCAATTCAAATCAAAGGGTAAAACCATAATAGTCTCTTAGGTGATTTGTGGTTTATGAACACCTTTCAAATTAATTTTTTGTGCTTAATTACCAAATATTTTGAGTACTTGAATAGGTATTAGATATATTTAAAGCCTATGAAGCCCTTGGACCAAACTCAATTCAAATCAAAGGGTAAAATCGTCATAGTCTCTTAGGGAATTTGTGGTGTATGAACACCTTTGAATTTTTTTTTTTGTGCTTAATTACCCAATATTTTGAGTCCTTAAATAGGTATAGATATTTTTAAAGCATATGAAGCCCTTGGATCAAACTTTATTCAAATCAAAGGGTAAAACCCTCATAGTATCTTACAGGATTTGTGGGGTATGAACACCTTTCAAATCATTTTTTTTGCTTAATTACCAAATATTTTTTACTCCTTGAATTGGTATTAGATATATTTAAATCATATGAAGCCCGTGGATCAAACTGATTTCATATCAAAGGGTAAAACTGTCATAGTCTCTTAGGGGATTTGTGGCGTATGAACACCTTTCAAATCATTTTTTGTGCATAATTACCAAATATTTTTGACTCCTTGATTAGGTATTAGATATATTTCAATCATATGACGTCCTTGGATCAAACTTATTTCATATCAAAGGGTAAAACCGGCATAGTCTTATAGCCGATTTGTGTTGTATGAACACCTTTCAAATCATTTTGTTGTGAATCATTGCAAATATTTTTGAGTCCTTGAATAGGTATTAGATATATTTAAAGCATATAAAGCCCTTGGATCAAACTCAATTCAAATCAAAGGGTAAAACCGTCATAGCCTCTTAGGCGATTTGTGGTGTATGAAAACCTTTTGAAATAATTTTGTTGTGAATAATTACCAAATAATTTGGAGTCCTTGAATAGGTCTTAGATATATTTAAAGCCTATGAAGCCCTTGGATCAAACTCAATTCAAATCAAAGGGTAAAATCGTCATAGTCTCTTAGGGGATTTGTGGTGTATGAACACCTTTGATGATGCATAAAGCATTTCATAAACAAGAGCATTCGTTGGTTAAGAACCGAAGAATCAGTTTTGCTTCAAGCCTTGTTGGAACCGTACCAACAACCACCACTTTCACTAGCCTTAGAACCACCAAACTAGGCCACCAATGTCAAAGAAGAACTCTTGGTGCAACCTTGCTTTGTTAAATTAGTAACTAATCTACGTTAGTTAGCTAATTAACTCAAAGACTTTAATTAGGACAAACTGTCCAGTTTTGCTCTAAGCGCACAGCTCAAAGAAATGAGTATAACTCTTAATTCATTCAACAAAGTCTAATGCAACTTCTTGCCTTACAAACCTAACATATAAAGCAGTAACATACCAAAAATTCACGTCATTTGGTGATGTTTTGCTTAGGTAACAAAAGCCATCTTAAACTATTACAAAAATCTGGCCAGTTTACAGTACCTAGGTGCAATGATTGAGGGATTCTGAGAAACGAAAATGTCCTACTGCAAAAAGGAAGCTAAGGTATTAAAATAGACATTCTAAGGAAAATATCCTCAAAAAATCAGCTCCAAAAGCTAAAAAAAGACGGCTGCCCAGAACTGATGAAGAGGGGCCCAGAATGACGCCTCCCAGCTGCGGTTTTGGATACTTCTCCATGAAGCTCTCATTTCCTATTGATTCTTGCCTCCAACTCTTCACATGCTTGTTGGTGATGTATGTAAGCACACAGGTGAGTCATGTATGGTTGCCTTAGCCAAGAATAAAGCTCAAAAACGTAGCCAAAACGTGCCCTAAACAAACCGTATAAATTCTGTTCTTCCAAAACAGTTTCACTAAGCTTACTTTAATGACTTAGAACTAACTAATTAAGCTATTTAATCATAATTCAAGCTTTATTACTAATACTTAATGATGTTACGATGATCATAAGCATTAATCAACAAGGCTTAAAAAAGATTAAGAAGGTGTTAAGCTTAATTAACAATTCGAAGTACTTGTTTGTTCGAAATTGGATTAAGTAAGCTAATGAACTGAATCTCCTTCACCTTAATCTCTTCTTGATGACTCTTTGTTAGGAGACTTGGATTGATCATGGATGCTCCTGCATCATTTGATATTATTTTTTGTTCTTAATTACCCAATATTTTGAGTCCTTAAATAGGTATAGATATATTTAAATCATATGAAGCCCTTGGATCAAACTTTATTCAAATCAAAGGGTAAAACCCTTATAGTATCTTACGGGATTTGTGGTGTATGAAAACCTTTCAAATTTTTTTTTTTTCTTAATTACCAAATATTTTTGACTCCTTGAATTGGTATTAGATATATTTAAATCATATGAAGCGCTTGGATCAAACTGATTTCATATCAAAGGGTAAAACCGTCAAAGTCTCTTAGAGGATTTGTGGCGTATGAACACCTTTCAAATCATTTTTTGTGCATAATTACCAAATATTTTTGACTCCTTGATTAGGTATTAGATATATTTCAATCATATGACGTCCTTGGATCAAACTTATTTCATATCAAAGGGTAAAACCGGCATAGTCTTATAGCCGATTTGTGTTGTATGAACACCTTTCAAATCATTTTGTTGTGAATCATTGCCAAATATTTTTGAGTCCTTGAATAGGTATTAGATATATTTAAAGCATATAAAGCCCTTGGATCAAACTCAATTCAAATAAAAAGGTAAAACGTCATAGTCTCTTAGGCGATTTGTGGTGAATGAACACCTTCCAAATCATTTTGTTAGGAATAATTACCAAATATTTTTGAGTCCTTGAGTAGGTATTAGATCTTTTTAAAGCATATGAAGTACATGGATCAAACTTAATTCAAATCAAAGCGTAAAACCGTCATAGTCTTTAGGGGATTTGTGTTGTATGAACACCTTTGAAATCATTTTTTGTGCTTAATTACCAAATATTTTTATCTCCTTGAATAAGTATTAGATACATTTCAATCATATGAAGCCCTTGGATCAAACTGATTTCATATCAAAGGGTAAAACCGTCATAGTCTTTAGGGGATTTGTGGTGTATGAACACATTTGAAATCATTTTTTGTGCTTTATTACCAAATATTTTTGACCCCTTAAATAAGTATTAGATACATTTCAATCATATGAAGCCCTTGGATCAAACTTATTTCATATCAAAGGGTAAAACCGTCATAACCTCTTAGGCGATTTGTGGTGTATAAAAACCTTTTGAAATAATTTTGTTTTGAATAATTACCAAATAATTTTGAGTCCTTGAATAGGTATTAGATATATTTAAATCATATGAATTCCTTGGATCAAACTCTATTCAAACCAATGGGTAAAACCGTCATAGTCTCTTAGGCGATTTGTGGTGAATGAACACCTTCCAAATCATTTTGTTGGGAATAATTACCAAATATTTTTGATTCCTTGAATAGGTATTAGAGCTTTGTAAAGCATATGAAGTCTTTGGATCAAACTCAATTCAAATCAAAGCGTAAAACCGTCATAGTCTCTTAGGGGATTTGTGGTGTATGAACACCTTTTAAATCATTTTTTGTGCTTAATTACCAAATAGTTTTGACTCTTTGAAAAGGTGTTAGATACGTTTCAATAATATGAATCCCTTGGATAAAACTTATATCATATCAAAGGGTAAAACCGTCATAGCCACTTAGGCGATTTGTGGTGTATGAAAACCTTTTCGGTCATTTTATTGTGAATAATTACCAAATATTTTTGAGTCCTTGAATAGGTATTAGATATGTTAAATCATATGAAGCCCTTGGATCAAACTCAATTCAAATCAAAGGGTAAAACCGTCATAGTCTCTTAGCCCATTTTTGTGTATGAACACCTTTCAAATCATTTTTTGTGCTTAATTACCAAATATTTTTGACTTCTTGAATTGGTATTAGGTATATTTCAATCGTATGAAGCCCTTGGATCAAATTTATTTCAAATCAAAGGGTATAACCGTTATAGTCTCTTAGGAGATTTGTGGTGTATGAACACCTTTCAAATCATTTTGTTGTGAATCATTGCCAAATATTCTTGAGTCCTTAAATAGGTATTACGTATGTTTAAAGCAAAGAAGCCCTTCGATAAAACTCAATTCAAATCAAAGGGTAAAACCGTCATAGTCTCTAAGGTGATTTGTGGTGTATGAACACCTTTCAAATCTTTTTTTGTGCATAATTACCAAATATTTTTGTCTCCTTGAATAGGTATTTGATATATTTAAAGCATATGAAGCCCTATGATAAAACTCAATTCAAATCAAAGGATAAAACCGTCATAGTGTCTTAGGCGATTTGTGGTGTATGAACATCTTTCAAATTATTTTGTTGTGAATAATTACCAAACTTTTTTGAGTCCTTTAATAGGTATTTGATATATTTAAAGCATATGAAGCACTTGGATCAAACTCAATTCAAATCAAAGGTTAAACCATCATAGTCTCTTAGACGATTTATGGTGAATGAACACCTTTCACATCATTTTGTTGGGAATAATTACCAAATATTTTTGAGTTTTTCAATAGGTATTAGATCATTTAAAGATATGAAGTCCTTGGATCAAACGCTATTCCAATCAAAGGGTAAAATCGTCATAGTCTCTTAGGCGATTTGTGGTGAATGAACACCTTCCAAATCATTTTGTTGGGAATAATTACCAAATATTTTTGAGTCCTTCAATAGGTATTAGATATTTTTAAAGCATATGATGTCCTTGAATCCAACTCAATTCAAATCAAAGCGTAAAACCGTCATAGTCTTTGGGGGATTTGTGGTGTATGAACACCTTTTAAATCATTTTTTGTGCTTAATTACCAAATATTTTTGATTCCTTGAATTTGTTTGGATATATTTCAATCATATGAAGTGCTTGGATAAAAATTATTTCAAATCAAAGGGTAAAACTGTCATAGTCTCTTATGCGATTTGTAGTGTATGAACACCGTTCAAATCATTTTGTTGTATATCATTGCCAAATATTCTTGAGTCCTTAAATAGGTATTAGATATATTTAGAGCAAAGAAACCCTTGGATAATTCTCAATTCAAATCAAAGGGTAAAACCGACATAGTCTCTTAGATGATTTGTGGTGTATGAACATCTTTCAAATTATTTTGTTGTGAATAAGTACTAAATTTTTTTGAGTCCTTGAATAGGTATTAGATATATTTAAAGCATATGAAGCCCTTGGATCAAACTCAATTCAAATGAAAGGGTAAAATTGTCATAGTCTCTTAGGGGATTTGTGGTGTATGAACACCTTTCAAATCAATTTTGTGCTTAATTACCAAATATTTTGAATCCTTGAATAGGAATTAGATATAATTCAATCATATGAAGCCTATGGATCAAACATATTTCTTATCAAAGGGTAAAACCGGCGTAGTCTTTTAGGGGATTTGTGTCGTATGAACACCTTTCAAATCATTTTGTTGTGAATCATTGCCAAATATTTTTGAGTCCTTGAGTAGCTATTAGTTCTTTTTAAAGCATATGGAGTACTTGGATCAAACTCAATTCAAATCAAAGCGTAAAACCGTCATAGTCATTAGGGGATTTGTGGTGTATGAACACCTTTGAAATCTTTTTTTGTGCTTAATTACCAAATATTTTTGACTCCTTGAATAGGTATTAGATACATTTCAATCATATGAAGCCCTTGGATCAAAGTTATATCATATCAAAGGGTAAAATCGTCATAGTCTCTTAGGCGATTTGTGGTAAATGAACACCTTCCAAATCATTTTGTTGGGAATAATTTCCAAATGTTTTTGAGTCCTTCAATAGTTATTACATCTTTTTAAAGCATATGAAGTCCTTGGATCAAACTCAATTCAAATCAAAGCGTAAAACCGTCATAGTCTTTAGGGGATTTGTGGTGTATGAACACCTTTGAAATCATTTTTTGTGCCTAATTACCAAATATTATTGACTCCTTGAATAGGTATTAGATGCATTTCAATCATATGGTAAAACCGTCATAGCCTCTTAAGCGATATGTGGCGTATGAACACCTTTCAAATCATTTTTTTGTCAATAAATACCAAATATTTTTGAGTCCTTGAATAGGTATTAGATATATTTAAATCATATGAAGCCCTTGGATCAATTCAATTCAAATCAAAGGGTAAAACAGTCATATTCTCTTAGGCGATTTGTGGTGTATGAACACCTTTCAAATCATTTTATTGTCAATCATTGCCAAATATTCTTGAGTCCTTAAATTAGTATGAGATATAGTTAAAGCAATGAAGCCCTTGGATAAAACTCAATTCAAATCAAAGGGTAAAACCGTCATAGTGTCTTAGGTGATTTGTGGTGTATGAACACCTTTCAAATCTTTTTTTGTGCATAATTACCAAATATTTTGGTCTCCTTCAATAGGTATTAGATCTTTTTAAAGCATATGAAGTCCTTGAATCAAACTCAATTCAAATAGGGTTCGGGTATCACATTGATATGAGTCCCATTTGTTCCCGTCCCAATGCGACCATCAATAGCTTTCTCTATTGAAATGGAATCCCCGGTCTCTTTCTCAATTCATCGATCGACGGCCGCCCACGCTTCAACATCTAAGGTTTCACCAGAAAAAGCCAATCAAAGCGTAAAACCGTCATAGTCTTTAGGGATTTGTGGTGCATGAACACCTTTGAAATCATTTTTTGTGCTTAACTAGAAAATATTTTTGACTCCTTGAATAGGTATTAGATACATTTCAATTATATGAAGCCCTTGTATAAAACTTATTTCATATCAAAGGGTAAAACCGTCATAGCCTCTTAGGCGATTTATAGTGTATCAAAAGCCTTTCAAATCATTTTGTTGTGAATAATTACCAAATATTTTTGAGTCCTTTAATAGGTATTAGATATATTAAATCATATGAAGCCCTTGGATAAAACTCAATTCAAATCAAAGGGGTAAAACCGTCATAGTCTCTTACGCAATTTGTGGTGAATGAACAACTTTCAAATAATTTTGTTGTCAATCATTGCAAAATATTCTTGAGTCCTTAAATAATTATGAGATATATTTAAAGCAATGAAGCCCTTGGATGAAACTCAATTCAAATCAAAGGGTAAAACTGTCATAGTCTCATAGTTGATTTGTGGTGTATGAACACCTTTCAAATCTTTTTTTGTGCATAATTACCAAATTTTTTTGTCTCCTTGAATAGGTATTCGATATATTTAAAGCATATGAAGCCCTTGGATAAAACTCAATTCAAATCAAAGGATAAAACCGTCATAGTGTCTTAGACGGTTTGTGGTGTATGAACACCTTTCAAATTATTTTGTTGGGAATAATTACCAAATTTTTTTGAGTCCTTGAATAGGTATTAGATATATTTAAAGCATATGAAGCCCTTGGATCAAACTCAATTCAAATCAATAGGTAAAACCATCATAGTCTCTTAGACGATTTATGGTGAATGAACACCTTTCAAATCATTTTGTTGGGAAGAATTACCAAATATTTTTGAGTTCTTCAATAGGGATTAGATCTTTTTAAAGCATATGAAGTCCTTGGATCAAACTCTATTCAACTTAAAGGGTAAAACCGTCATAGCCTCTTAGGCGATTTGTGGTGAATGAACACCTTTCAAATCATTTTGTTGGGAATAATTACCAAATATTTTTGAGTACTTCAATAGGTATTAGATCGTTCTAAAGCCTATGAAGTCCTTGAATCAAACTCAATTTAAATCAAAACGTAAAACAGTCATAGTCTTTAGGGGATTTGTGGTGCATGAACACCTTTGAAATCATTTTTTGTGCTTAACTACCAAATAATTTTGACTCCTTGAATAGGTATTAGATACATTTCAATTATATGAAGCCCTTGGATCAAACTTATTTCATATCAAAGGGTAAAACCGTCATAGCCTCTTAGGCGATTTATGGTGTATCAAAAACCTTTCAAATCATTTTGTTGTGAATAATTACCAAATATTTTTGAGTCCTTGAATAGGTATTAGATATATTACATCATATGAAGCCCTTGGATAAAACTCAATTCAAATCAAAGGGGTAAAACCGTCATAGTCCTTAGGCGATTTGTGGTGTATGAACACCTTTCAAATCATTTTGTTAGGAATAATTACCAAATATTTTTGAGTCCTTCAATAGGTGTTACATATTTGTAAAGCATATGATGTCCTTGAATCCAACTCAATTCAAATCAAAGCGAAAAACCGTCATAGTTTTTTGGGGATTTGTGGTGTATTAACACCTTTTAAATCATATTTTGTGCTTAATTACCAAATATTTTTGACTCATTGAATAGGTATTAGATACATTTCAATTATATGAAGCCCTTGGATCAAACTCATTTCATATCAAAGGGTAAAATCGTCATAGCCTCTTAGGCGATTTGTGGTATATGAAAACCTATCAAATCATTTTGTTGTGAATACTTACCAAATATTTTTGAGTCCTTGAATAAATATTAGATATCTTAAATCATATGAAGCCCTTAGATAAAACTCAATTCAATTCAAAGGGTAAAACCGTCATTGTCTCTTAGGCGATTTTTGTGTATGAACACCTTTCAAATCCTTTTTTGTGCTTAATTACCAAATATTTTTGACTCCTTGAATTGGTATTAGGTATATTTCAATCATATGAAGCGCTTTGATCAAAATTATTTAAAATCAAAGGGTAAAACCGTCATAGTCTCTTATTCGATTTGTGGTGTATGAACACCTTTCAAATCTTTTTTGTGCATAATTACCAAATATTTTTGTCTCCTTGAATACGTATTAGATATATTTAAAGCATATGAAGGCCTTGGATAAAACTCAATTCAAATCAAAGGGTAAAACCGTCATAGTCTCTTAGGGGATTTGTTGTGTATCAACACCTTTCAAATCATTTTTTGTGCTTAATTACCAAATATTTTGAATCCTTGAATAGGAATTAGATATATTTCAATCATATGAAGCCCATGGATCAAACTTATTTTTTATCAAAGGGTAAAATCGGCGTAGTCTTTTAGGGGATTTGTGTTGTATGAACACCTTTCAAATCATTTTGTTGTGAATCATTGCCAAATATTTTTGAGTCCCTGAATAGGTATTAGATCTTTTTAAAGCATATGAAGTCCTTGGATCAAACTCAATTCAAATCAAAGCGTAAAACCGTCATAGTCATTAGGGGATTTGTGGTGTATGAACACCTTCGAAATCATTTTTTGTGCTTAATTACCAAATATTTTTGACTCCTTGAATAGGTATTAGATACATTTCAATCATATCAATCCCATGGATCAAACTTATATCATATCAAAGGGTAAAATTGTCATAGTCTCTTAGGCGATTTGTGGTAAATGAACACCTTCCAAATCATTTTGTTGGGAATAATTTCCAAATGTAATTGAGTCCTTTAATAGGTATTAGATCTTTTTAAAGCATATGAAGTCCTTGGATCAAACTCAATTCAAATCACAGCGTAAAACCGTCATAGTCTTTAGGGGATTTGTGGTGTATAAACACCTTTGAAATCATTTTTTGTGCTTAATTACCAAATATTTTTGACTCCTTGAATATGTATTAGACGCATTTCAATCAAATGAACCCCTTGGATCAAACTTATATCATATCAAAGGGTAAAACCGTCATAGCCTCTTAGGCGATTTGTGGCGTATGAAAACCTTTCAAATCATTTTGTTGTGAATAAATACCAAATGTTTTTGATTCCTTCAATAGGTATTAGATCTTTTTAAAGCATATGAAGTCGTTGGATCAAACTCAATTCAATTCACAGCGTAAAACCGTCATAGTCTTTAGGGGATTTGTGGTGTATGAACACCTTTGAAATCATTTTTTGTGCTTAATTACCAAATATTTTTGACTCCTTGAATAGGTATTAGATGCATTTCAATTATATGAATCCCTTGGATCAAACTTATTTCATATCAAAGGGTAAAACCATCATAGCCTCTTAGGCGATTTATGGTGTATGAAAACCTTTCAAATCATTTTGTTGTAAATAATTACCAAATATTTTTGAGTCCTTAAATAGGTATTAGATATATTAAATCATATGAAGCCCTTGGATCAAACTCAATTCAAATGAAAGGGGTAAAACTGTCATAGTCTCGTTGGCTATTTTTGTGTATGAACACCTTACAAATCATTTTATGTGCTTAATTACCAAATATTTTTGAATCCTTGAATTGGTATTAGGTATATTTCAATCATATGAAGCCCTTGGATCAAAATTATTTCAAATCAAAGGGTAAAACCACTATAGTCTCTTAGGCGATTTGTGGTGTATGAACACCTTTCAAATCATTTTATTCTGAATCATTGCCAAATATTCTTGAGTCCTTAAATAGGTATCAGATATATTTAAAGCAAAGAAGCCCCTTGGATAAAACTCAATTCAAATCAAAGGGTAAAACCGTTACAGTCTTTTTGTCGATTTGTGGTGTATGAACACTTTTCATATCATTTTGTTGTGAACCATTTCCAAATATTTTTGAGTCTTTGAATAGGTATTAGATCTTTTTAAAGCATAAGAAGTCCTTGGATCAAACTCAATTCAAATCAAAGCGTAAAACCGTCATAGTCTTTACGGGATTTGTTGTGTATGAACACCTTTGAAATCATTTTTTATGCTTAATTACCAAATATTTTTGACTCCTTGAATAGGTATTAGATACATTTCAATCATATGAAGCCCTTGGATCAAACTTATATCATATCAAAGGTTAAAATAGTCATAGTCTCTTAGGCGATTTGTGGTGAATGAACACCTTCTAAATCATTTTGTTGGGAATAATTACCAAATATTTTAGAGTCCTTCAATATGTATTAGATCTTTGTAAAGCATATGAAGTCCTTGGATCAAACTCATTTAAAATCAAAGCGTAAAACCGTCATAGTCTTTAGGGGATTGTGGTGTATGAACACCAATTACCAAATTTTTTTGACTCCTTGAATAGCTATTAGATGCATTTCAATCATATGAAGCCCTTGGATCAAACTTATATTATATCAAAGGGTAAAACCGTCATAGCCTCTTAGGCAATTTGTGGCGTATGAAAACCTTTCAAATCATTTTGTTGTGAATAAATACAAAATATTTTTGAGTCCTTGAATAGGTATTTCATATATTTAAATCATATGAAGCCCTTGGATCAAACTCAATTCAAATCAAAGGGTAAAACCATCATAGTCTCTTACGCGATTTGTGGTGTATCAACACCTTTCAAATAATTTTGTTGTCAATCATTGCCAAATTTTCTTGAGTCCTTAAATAAGTATGAGATATATTTAAAGCAATGAATCCCTTGGATAAAACTCAATTCAAAGCAAAGGGTAAAACCGTCATAGTCTCTTAGGTGATTTGTGGTGTATGAACACCTTTCAAATCTTTTTTTGTGCATAATTACCAAATATTTTTGTCTCCTTGAATAGGTATTAGAGATATTTAAAGCATATGAAGCCCTTGGATAAAACTCAATTCAAATCAAAGGGTAAAACCGTCATAGTCTCTTAGTCGATTTGTGGTGTATGAACACCTTTCAAATTATTTTGTTGTGAATAATTACCAAATTTTTTGAGTCCTTGAATAGTTATTAGATATATTTAAATCGTATGAAGCCCTTGGATCAAAATCAATTCAAATAAAAGGGTAAAACCGTCACAGTCTCTAAGTCGATATGTGGTGTATGAACACCATTCAAATTATTTTGTTGTGAATAATTACCATATATTTTTGAGTCCTTGAATAGGTATTAGATATATTTAAAGCATATGAAGCCCTTGGATCAAACTCAATTCAAATCAAAGGGTAAAACCATCATAGTCTCTTAAACGATTTATGGTGAATGAACATCTTTCAAATCATTTTGTTGGGAATAATTACCAAATATTTTCGAGACCTTCAATAGGTATTAGATATTTTTAAAGCATATGAAGTCCTTGGATCAAATTCAATTCAAATCGAAGCGTAAAATCGTCATAGTCTTTAGGGGATTTGTGGTGTATGAACACCTTTGAAATCATTTTTGTGCTTAATTACAAAATATTTTTAACTTGTTGAATAGGTATTAGATACATTTTAATCATATGAAGCCCTTGGATCAAACTTATATCATATTAAAGGGTAAAATCGTCATAGTCTCTTAGGCGATTTGTGGTGAATGAACACCTTACAAATCATTTTGTTGGGAATAATTACCAAATATTTTTGAGTCCTTCTATAGGTATTAGATATTTTTAAAGCGTATGAAGTCCTTGGATCAAACTCATTTCAAATCAAAGCGTAAAACCGTCGTAGTCTTTAGGGGATTTGTGGTGTATGAACACCTTTGAAATCATTTTTTGTGCTTAATTACCAAATATTTTGGACTCCTTGAATAGGTAGTAGATACATTTCAATCATATGATGCCCTTGGATCAAACTTATATCATATCAAAGGGTAAAACCGTCATAGCCTCTTAGGCGATTTGTGGCATATGAAACCCTTTCAAATAATTTTTTTGTGAATAATTACCAAATATTTTTGAGTCCTTTAATAGGTATTTGATATATTTAAAGCATATGAAGCCCTTGGATAAAACTCAATTCCAATCAAAGGGTAAAACCATTATAGTCTCTTAGACGATTTATGGTAAATGAACACCTTTCAACTAATTTTTTTGGGAATAAGTAAAAAAATATTTTTGAGTTCTTCTATAGGTATTAGATATTTCTAAGGCATATGAAGTCCTTAAATCATACTTTATTCAAATCAAAGGGTAAAACCGTCATAGTCTAATAGGGGATTTGTGGTGTATGAACAACTTTGAAATCATTTTTTGTGCTTAATTACCAAATATTTTTCACTCTTTAAATAGGTTCTAGATAAATTTAAATCTTATAAAACCCTTGGATCAAACTTATTTCATATCAAACGGTAAAACCGTCATAGTCTCTTAGGCGATTTGTGGTGTATGAAAACCTTTCAAATCATTTTGTTGTGAATAATTACCAAATATTTTTGAGCCCTTGAATATGTATTAGATATATTTAAAGCATATGAAACCCTTGGATCAAACTCAATTCAAATTAAAGGGTAAATTTGTCATAGTCTATTAGGCGGTTTGTGGTGTATGAACACCTTTCAAATCATTTTTTGTGATTAATTACCAAGTATTTTGACTCATTGAATTGGTATTAGGTATATTTCAATCATATGAAGCCCTTGGATCAAACTTATATCATATCAAAGGGAAAAATCGTCATAGTCTCTTAGGCGATTTGTGGTGAATGAACACCTTCCAAATCATTTTGTTGGGAATAATTACCAAATAATTTTGAGTCCTTCAATATGTATTAGATCTTTTTAAAGCATATGAAATCCTTGGATCAAACTCAATTCAAATCAAAGCGTAAAACCGTCATAGTCTTTAGGGGATTTGTGGTGTATAAACACCTTTCAAATCATTTTTTGTATTTATTTACAAAATATTTTTCACTGCTTGAATAGGTATTAGATACATTTTAATGATATGAAGCCCTTGGATCAAACTTATATCATATCAAAGGGTTAAACCGTCATAGCCTCTTAGGCGATTTGAGGTGTATGAAAACCTTTCAAATCATTTTGTTGTGAATAATTACCTAATATTTTTGAGTCCTTGAATAGGTATTAGATATATTAAATCATATGAAGCCCTTGGATAAAATTCAATTCAAATCAAAGGGTAAAACCGTCATAGTCTCTTAGGTGATTTGTGGTGTATGAACACCTTTCAAATCTTTTTTTTTTGCATAATTACCAAATATTTTTGTCTCCTTGAATAGGTATTAGATATATTTAAAGCAAATTAAGCCCTTGGATAAAACTCAATTCAAATCAAAGGGTAAAACCGTCAAAGTCTCTTAGTCGATTTGTGGTGTATGAACATCTTTCAAATTATTTTGTTGTGTATAATTACCAAATGTTTTTTGACTCCTTGAATAGGTATTAGATATATTTAAAGCATATGAAGCCCTTGGATCAAACTCATTTCAAAACAAAGGTTAAAACCATCATAATCAATTACACGATTTATGGTGAATGAACATCTTTCAAATCATTTTGTTGGGAATAATTACCAAATATTTTTGAGACCTTCAATAGGTATTAGATATTTTTAAAGCATATGAAGTCCTTGGATCAAATTCAATTCAAATCGAAGCGTAAAACTGTCATAGTCTTTAGGAGATTTATGGTGTATGAACACCTTTCAAATCATTTTTTGTGCTCAATTACAAGATATTTTTGACTGCTTGAATAGGTATTAGATACATTTTAATGATATGAAGCCCTTGGATCAAACTTATATCATATCAAAGGGTAAAATCGTCATAGTCTCCTAGGCGATTTGTGGTGAATGAACACCTTCCAAATCATTTTGTTGGGAATAATTACCAAATATTTTTGAGTACTTCTATAGGTATTAGATATTTTTAAAGCATATGAAGTCCTTGAATCAAAATCATTTCATATCAAAGCGTAAAATCGTCATAGTCTTTAGAGGATTTGTCGTGTATGAACACCTTTGAAATCATATTTTGTGCTTAATTACCAAATATTTTTGACTCCTTTAATAGGTATTAGATATATTTCAATCATATGATGCCCTTGGATCAAACTTATACAATATGAAAGGGTAAAACCGTCATAGCCTCTTAGGCGATATGTGGCGTATGAAAACCTTTCAAATCATTTTGTTGTGAATAATTACCAAATATTTTTGAGTCCTTTAATAGGTATTTGATATATTTAAATCATATGAAGCCCTTGGATCAAACTCCATTCAAATCAAAGGGTAAAACCGTCATAGTCTCTTAGGCGATTTGTGGTGTATGAATACCTTTCAAATCATTTTGTTATCAATCATTGCCAAATATTCTTGAGTCCTTAAATAAGTATTAGATATATTTAAAGCAATGAAGCCTTGAATAAAACTCAATTCAAATCAAAGGATAAAACCGTCATAGTCTCTTAGGCGATTTGTGGTGTATCAACACCTTTCAAATTATTTTGTAGGGAATAATTACAAAAATATATTTGACTCCTTGAATAGCTATTACATATATATTTCAATCATATGAAGCCATTGGATCAAACTTATTTCATCTCAAAGGGTAAAACCGTCATTGTCTCTTAGGCGATTTGTGGTGTATGAAAACCTTTCAAATCATTTTACTGCGAAAAATTACCAAATATTTTTGAGTCCTTGAATAGCAATTAGATATACTTAAAGCATATGAAGCCCTTGGATCAAACTCAATTCAAATCAAAGGGTAAAACCATCATAGTCTCTTACATGATTTAATGGTGAATGAACATCTTTCAAATCATTTTGTTGGGCATAATTACCCAATATTTTTGAGACCTTCAATAGGTATTAGATATTTTTAAAGCATATGAATTCCTTGGATCAAATTCAATTCAATTGAAGCATAAAACGTCATAGTCTTTAGGGGATTTGTGGTGTATGAACATCTTTCAAATCAATTTTTGTGGTTAATTACCAAATATTTGTGACTCCTTAAATAGGTATTACATATATATTTCAATCATATGATGCCATTGGATCAAACTTATTTCATATCAAAGGGTAAAACCGTCATTGACTCTTAGGCAATTTGTGGTGTATGAAACCTTTCAAATCATTTTATTGTGAATAATTACCAAATATTTTTGAGTCCTTGAATAGGAATTAGATATACTTAAAGTATATGAAGCCTGTGGAACAAACTCAATTCAAATCAAAGGGTAAAACCGTCATAGTCTCATAAGGGATTTGTGGTGTATGAACAACTTTGAAATCATTTTTTGTGCTTAATTACCAAATATTTTTGTCTCCTTGAATATGTATTAGGTATATTTCAATCATATGAAGCCCGTGGATCAAAATTATTTCAAATCAAAGGGAAAAACCGTCATAGTCTCCTTGGCGATTTTTGGTGTATGAACACCATTCAAATCATTTAGTTGTGAATAATTACCAAATGTTTTTTGACTCCTTGAATAGGTATTAGATATATTTAAAGCATATGAAGCCCTTGGATCAAACTCATTTCAAAACAAAGGTTAAAACCATCATAATCAATTACACGATTTATGGTGAATGAACATCTTTCAAATCATTTTGTTGGGAATAATTACCAAATATTTTTGAGACCTTCAATAGGTATTAGATATTTTTAAAGCATATGAAGTCCTTGGATCAAATTCAATTCAAATCGAAGCGTAAAACTGTCATAGTCTTTAGGAGATTTATGGTGTATGAACACCTTTCAAATCATTTTTTGTGCTTAATTACAAGATATTTTTGACTGCTTGAATAGGTATTAGATACATTTTAATGATATGAAGCCCTTGGATCAAACTTATATCATATCAAAGGGTAAAATCGTCATAGTCTCCTAGGCGATTTGTGGTGAATGAACACCTTCCAAATCATTTTGTTGGGAATAATTACCAAATATTTTTGAGTACTTCTATAGGTATTAGATATTTTTAAAGCATATGAAGTCCTTGAATCAAAATCATTTCATATCAAAGCGTAAAATCGTCATAGTCTTTAGAGGATTTGTCGTGTATGAACACCTTTGAAATCATATTTTGTGCTTAATTACCAAATATTTTTGACTCCTTTAATAGGTATTAGATATATTTCAATCATATGATGCCCTTGGATCAAACTTATACAATATGAAAGGGTAAAACCGTCATAGCCTCTTAGGCGATATGTGGCGTATGAAAACCTTTCAAATCATTTTGTTGTGAATAATTACCAAATATTTTTGAGTCCTTTAATAGGTATTTGATATATTTAAATCATATGAAGCCCTTGGATCAAACTCCATTCAAATCAAAGGGTAAAACCGTCATAGTCTCTTAGGCGATTTGTGGTGTATGAATACCTTTCAAATCATTTTGTTATCAATCATTGCCAAATATTCTTGAGTCCTTAAATAAGTATTAGATATATTTAAAGCAATGAAGCCTTGAATAAAACTCAATTCAAATCAAAGGATAAAACCGTCATAGTCTCTTAGGCGATTTGTGGTGTATCAACACCTTTCAAATTATTTTGTAGGGAATAATTACAAAAATATATTTGACTCCTTGAATAGCTATTACATATATATTTCAATCATATGAAGCCATTGGATCAAACTTATTTCATCTCAAAGGGTAAAACCGTCATTGTCTCTTAGGCGATTTGTGGTGTATGAAAACCTTTCAAATCATTTTACTGCGAAAAATTACCAAATATTTTTGAGTCCTTGAATAGCAATTATATATACTTAAAGCATATGAAGCCCTTGGATCAAACTCAATTCAAATCAAAGGGTAAAACCATCATAGTCTCTTACATGATTTAATGGTGAATGAACATCTTTCAAATCATTTTGTTGGGCATAATTACCCAATATTTTTGAGACCTTCAATAGGTATTAGATATTTTTAAAGCATATGAATTCCTTGGATCAAATTCAATTCAATTGAAGCATAAAACGTCATAGTCTTTAGGGGATTTGTGGTGTATGAACATCTTTCAAATCAATTTTTGTGGTTAATTACCAAATATTTGTGACTCCTTAAATAGGTATTACATATATATTTCAATCATATGATGCCATTGGATCAAACTTATTTCATATCAAAGGGTAAAACCGTCATTGACTCTTAGGCAATTTGTGGTGTATGAAACCTTTCAAATCATTTTATTGTGAAAAATTACCAAATATTTTTGAGTCCTTGAATAGGAATTAGATATACTTAAAGTATATGAAGCCTGTGGAACAAACTCAATTCAAATCAAAGGGTAAAACCGTCATAGTCTCATAAGGGATTTGTGGTGTATGAACAACTTTGAAATCATTTTTTGTGCTTAATTACCAAATATTTTTGTCTCCTTGAATATGTATTAGGTATATTTCAATCATATGAAGCCCGTGGATCAAAATTATTTCAAATCAAAGGGAAAAACCGTCATAGTCTCCTTGGCGATTTTTGGTGTATGAACACCATTCAAATCATTTAGTTGTGAATAATTACCAAATGTTTTTTGACTCCTTGAATAGGTATTAGATATATTTAAAGCATATGAAGCCCTTGGATCAAACTCATTTCAAAACAAAGGTTAAAACCATCATAATCAATTACACGATTTATGGTGAATGAACATCTTTCAAATCATTTTGTTGGGAATAATTACCAAATATTTTTGAGACCTTCAATAGGTATTAGATATTTTTAAAGCATATGAAGTCCTTGGATCAAATTCAATTCAAATCGAAGCGTAAAACTGTCATAGTCTTTAGGAGATTTATGGTGTATGAACACCTTTCAAATCATTTTTTGTGCTTAATTACAAGATATTTTTGACTGCTTGAATAGGTATTAGATACATTTTAATGATATGAAGCCCTTGGATCAAACTTATATCATATCAAAGGGTAAAATCGTCATAGTCTCCTAGGCGATTTGTGGTGAATGAACACCTTCCAAATCATTTTGTTGGGAATAATTACCAAATATTTTTGAGTACTTCTATAGGTATTAGATATTTTTAAAGCATATGAAGTCCTTGAATCAAAATCATTTCATATCAAAGCGTAAAATCGTCATAGTCTTTAGAGGATTTGTCGTGTATGAACACCTTTGAAATCATATTTTGTGCTTAATTACCAAATATTTTTGACTCCTTTAATAGGTATTAGATATATTTCAATCATATGATGCCCTTGGATCAAACTTATACAATATGAAAGGGAAATACCGTCATAGCCTCTTAGGCGATATGTGGCGTATGAAAACCTTTCAAATCATTTTGTTGTGAATAATTACCAAATATTTTTGAGTCCTTTAATAGGTATTTGATATATTTAAATCATATGAAGCCCTTGGATCAAACTCCATTCAAATCAAAGGGTAAAACCATCATAGTCTCTTAGGCGATTTGTGGTGTATGAATACCTTTCAAATCATTTTGTTATCAATCATTGCCAAATATTCTTGAGTCCTTAAATAAGTATTAGATATATTTAAAGCAATGAAGCCTTGAATAAAACTCAATTCAAATCAAAGGATAAAACCGTCATAGTCTCTTAGGCGATTTGTGGTGTATCAACACCTTTCAAATTATTTTGTAGGGAATAATTACAAAAATATATTTGACTCCTTGAATAGCTATTACATATATATTTCAATCATATGAAGCCATTGGATCAAACTTATTTCATCTCAAAGGGTAAAACCGTCATTGTCTCTTAGGCGATTTGTGGTGTATGAAAACCTTTCAAATCATTTTATTGCGAAAAATTACCAAATATTTTTGTGTCCTTGAATAGCAATTAGATATACTTAAAGCATATGAAGCCCTTGGATCAAACTCAATTCAAATCAAAGGGCAAAACCATCATAGTCTCTTACATGATTTAATGGTGAATGAACATCTTTCAAATCATTTTGTTGGGCATAATTACCCAATATTTTTGAGACCTTCAATAGGTATTAGATATTTTTAAAGCATATGAATTCCTTGGATCAAATTCAATTCAATTGAAGCATAAAACGTCATAGTCTTTAGGGGATTTGTGGTGTATGAACATCTTTCAAATCAATTTTTGTGGTTAATTACCAAATATTTGTGACTCCTTAAATAGGTATTACATATATATTTCAATCATATGATGCCATTGGATCAAACTTATTTCATATCAAAGGGTAAAACCGTCATTGACTCTTAGGCAATTTGTGGTGTATGAAAACCTTTCAAATCATTTTATTGTGAATAATTACCAAATATTTTTGAGTCCTTGAATAGGAATTAGATATACTTAAAGTATATGAAGCCTGTGGAACAAACTCAATTCAAATCAAAGGGTAAAACCGTCATAGTCTCATAAGGGATTTGTGGTGTATGAACAACTTTGAAATCATTTTTTGTGCTTAATTACCAAATATTTTTGTCTCCTTGAATATGTATTAGGTATATTTCAATCATATGAAGCCCGTGGATCAAAATTATTTCAAATCAAAGGAAAAACCGTCATAGTCTCCTTGGCGATTTTTGGTGTATGAACACCATTCAAATCATTTAGTTGTGAATAATTACCAAATGTTTTTTGACTCCTTGAATAGGTATTAGATATATTTAAAGCATATGAAGCCCTTGGATCAAACTCATTTCAAAACAAAGGTTAAAACCATCATAATCAATTACACGATTTATGGTGAATGAACATCTTTCAAATCATTTTGTTGGGAATAATTACCAAATATTTTTGAGACCTTCAATAGGTATTAGATATTTTTAAAGCATATGAAGTCCTTGGATCAAATTCAATTCAAATCGAAGCGTAAAACTGTCATAGTCTTTAGGAGATTTATGGTGTATGAACACCTTTCAAATCATTTTTTGTGCTTAATTACAAGATATTTTTGACTGCTTGAATAGGTATTAGATACATTTTAATGATATGAAGCCCTTGGATCAAACTTATATCATATGAAAGGGTAAAATCGTCATAGTCTCCTAGGCGATTTGTGGTGAATGAACACCTTCCAAATCATTTTGTTGGGAATAATTACCAAATATTTTTGACTACTTCTATAGGTATTAGATATTTTTAAAGCATATGAAGTCCTTGAATCAAAATCATTTCATATCAAAGCGTAAAATCGTCATAGTCTTTAGAGGATTTGTCGTGTATGAACACCTTTGAAATCATATTTTGTGCTTAATTACCAAATATTTTTGACTCCTTTAATAGGTATTAGATATATTTCAATCATATGATGCCCTTGGATCAAACTTATATCATATGAAAGGGTAAAACCGTCATAGCCTCTTAGGCGATATGTGGCGTATGAAAACCTTTCAAATCATTTTGTTGTGAATAATTACCAAATATTTTTGAGTCCTTTAATAGGTATTTGATATATTTAAATCATATGAAGCCCTTGGATCAAACTCCATTCAAATCAAAGGGTAAAACCGTCATAGTCTCTTAGGCGATTTGTGGTGTATGAATACCTTTCAAATCATTTTGTTATCAATCATTGCCAAATATTCTTGAGTCCTTAAATAAGTATTAGATATATTTAAAGCAATGAAGCCTTGAATAAAACTCAATTCAAATCAAAGGATAAAACCGTCATAGTCTCTTAGGCGATTTGTGGTGTATCAACACCTTTCAAATTATTTTGTAGGGAATAATTACAAAAATATATTTGACTCCTTGAATAGCTATTACATATATATTTCAATCATATGAAGCCATTGGATCAAACTTATTTCATCTCAAAGGGTAAAACCGTCATTGTCTCTTAGGCGATTTGTGGTGTATGAAAACCTTTCAAATCATTTTATTGCGAAAAATTACCAAATATTTTTGTGTCCTTGAATAGCAATTAGATATACTTAAAGCATATGAAGCCCTTGGATCAAACTCAATTCAAATCAAAGGGTAAAACCATCATAGTCTCTTACATGATTTAATGGTGAATGAACATCTTTCAAATCATTTTGTTGGGCATAATTACCCAATATTTTTGAGACCTTCAATAGGTATTAGATATTTTTAAAGCATATGAATTCCTTGGATCAAATTCAATTCAATTGAAGCATAAAACGTCATAGTCTTTAGGGGATTTGTGGTGTATGAACATCTTTCAAAACATTTTTTGTGGTTAATTACCAAATATTTGTGACGCCTTGAATAGGTATTACATATATATTTCAATCATATGATGCCATTGGATCAAACTTATTTCATATCAAAGGGTAAAACCGTCATTGACTCTTAGGCAATTTGTGGTGTATGAAAACCTTTCAAATCATTTTATTGTGAATAATTACCAAATATTTTTGAGTCCTTGAATAGGAATTAGATATACTTAAAGTATATGAAGCCTGTGGAACAAACTCAATTCAAATCAAAGGGTAAAACCGTCATAGTCTCATAAGGGATTTGTGGTGTATGAACAACTTTGAAATCATTTTTTGTGCTTAATTACCAAATATTTTTGTCTCCTTGAATATGTATTAGGTATATTTCAATCATATGAAGCCCGTGGATCAAAATTATTTCAAATCAAAGGGAAAAACCGTCATAGTCTCCTTGGCGATTTTTGGTGTATGAACACCATTCAAATCATTTAGTTGTGAATAATTACCAAATATTTTTGAGTCCTTGAATATGTATTAGATATATTTCAATCATATGAAGCCCTTGGATCAAACTCAATTCATATCAAAGGGTAAAACCGTCATAGTCTATTAGGCGATTTGTGGTGTATGAACACCTTTCAAATCATTTTTTCTGATTAATTACCAATTATTTTGACTCCTTGAATTGGTATTAGGTATATTTTAATCATATGAAACATTTGGATCAAACTTATTTGAAATCAAAGGGTAAAACCGTCATATTCTCTTAGGCGATTTATGGTGTATAAACAACTTTCAAATCATTTTGTTTTGAATATATACCAAATACTTTTGAGTCCTTCAATAGGTATTAGATATATTTAAATCATATGAAGCCCTTCGATCAAACTTATTTCATATCAAAGGGTCAAACAGTCATAGTCTCTTAGGCGATTTATGGTGTATGAAAAACTTTCAAATCATTTTGTTGTGAATAATTACCAAATATTTTTGAGTCCTTGAATAGGAACTAGACATATTTAAAGCATATGAAGCCCTTGGATCAAACTTAATTCAAATCAAAGGGTAAAACCGTCATAGTCTCTTAGGCGATTTGTGGAGTATGAACACCTTTCGAATCATTTTTTATGCTTAATTACCAAATATTTTTTTCTCCTTGAATAGGTATTACATATATATTTCAATCATATGAAGCCATTGGATCAAACTTATTTCATATCAAAGCGTAAAACCGTCATTGTCTCATAAGGGATTTGTGGTGTATGAAAACCTTTCAAATCAATTTATTGTGAATAATTACCAAATATTTTTGAGTCCTTGAATAGGAATTAGATATACTTAAAGCATATGAAGCCCTTGGATCAAACTCAATTCAAATCAAAGGGTAAAATCGTCATAGTATCTTAGGCGATTTTTGGTGTATGAACGCCTTTCAAAACATTTTTTGTGCTTAATTCTCAAATATTTTTTTATCCTTGAATTGGTATTAGGTATATTTCAATCATATGAAGCCCTTGGATCAAACTTATTTCAAACCAAAGGGAAAAACAGTCATAGTCTCTTAGGCTATTTTAGGTGTATAAACACCTTTCAAATCATTTTGTTGTGAATCATTGCCAAATATTTTTGAGTCCTTGAATAGGTATTAGATATATTTAAAGCATATGAAGCCCTTGGATCAAACTCAATTCAAATCAAAGGGTAAAACCGTCATAGTCTCTTTGGCGATTTATGGTGAATGAACACCTTCCAAATCATTTTGTTTGAAATAATTACCAAATATTTTTGAGTCCAAGAATAGGTATTAGATCTTTTTAAAGCATTTGAAGTCCTTGGATCAAACTAAATTCAAATCAAAGCGTAAAACAGTCATAGTCTCTTAGGGGATTTGTGGTGTATGAACACCTTTGAAATCATTTTTTGTGCTTAATTACCAAATATTTTCGACTCCTTGAATAGGTATTAGATATATTTCAATCATATGAACCATTGGATCAAACTTATTTCATATCAAAGGGTAAAACCGTCATTGTCTCTTGGGCGATTTGTGGTGTATGAAAACCTCTCAAATCATTTTGTTGTGAATAATTACCAAATATTTTTGAGTCCTTGAATAGGTATTAGATAAATTTAAATCATTTGAAGCCCTTGGATCAAACTCAATTCAAATCAAATGGTAAAACCGTTCTCTTAGGCGATTTTTGGTGTATGAACGCCTTTCAAAACAGTTTTTGTGCTTAATTACCAAATACTTTTGACTCCTTGAATTGGTATTAGGTATATTTCAATCATATGAAGCCCTTGGATCAAACTTATTTCAAATCAAAGGGAAAAACCATCATAGTCTCTTAGGCGAATTGTGGTGTATGAAAACCTTTCAAATCATTTTGTTGTGATTAATTACCAAATATTTTTGATTCATTGAATATGTATTAGATATATTAAAAGCATATGAAGTCCTTGGATCAAACTCAATTCAAATCAAAGGGTAAAACCGTCACATTCTCTTTGGCGATTTGTGGTGAATGAACACCTTCCAAATCATTTTGTTGGAAATAATTACCAAATATTTTTGAGTCCTTGAATAGGTATTAGATCTTTTTAAAGCATATGAAGACCTTGGATCAAAATCAATTCAAATCAAAGCGTAAAACCGTCATAGTCTCTTAGGGGATTTGTGATGTATGAACACCTTTGAAATCATTTTTTGTGCTTAATTATCAGATATTTTCGACTCCTAGAATAGGCATTAGATATATTTCAATCATATGAAGCCATTGGATCAAACTTATTTCATATTAAAGGGTAAAACCATCATTGTCTCTTAGGCGATTTGTGGTGTATGAACACCTTTCAAATCATTTTGTTGTGAATAATTACCAAATATTTCAGTCCTTGAATAGGAATTATATATACTTAAATCATATGAATCCCTTGGATCAAACTCAATTCAAATCAAAGGGTAAAACCGTCATAGTCTCATAGGGGATTTGTGGTGTATGAACAACTTTGAAATCATTTTTTGTGCTTAATTACCAAATATTTTTGTCTCCTTGAATTGGTATTAGGTATATTTCAATCATATGAAGCCCTTGGATCAAAATTATTTAAAATCAAAGGGAAAAACCCAGATAGTCTCTTACGCGATTTTTAGTGTATGAACACATTTCAATTCATTTTGTTGTGAATAATTACCAAATATTTTTGAGTCCTTGAATATGTATTAGATATATTTAAAGCATATGAAGCCCTTGGATGAAACTCAATTCAAATTAAAGGGTAAAACCGTCATAGTCTATTAGGCGATTTGTGGCGTATGAACACCTTTCAAATTATTTTTTGTGCTTAATTACCATATTTTTTTGACTCCTTGAATAGGTATTAGATATATTTCAATCAAATGAAGCGCTTGGATCATACTTATTTCAGATCAAAGGGTAAAACCGTGATAGTCTCTTAGGCGATTTGTGGTGTATGAAAACCTTTCAAATCATTTTGTTGTGTATAATTACCAAATATTTTTGAGTCATTGAATAGGTATTAGATTATTAAAAGCATATGAAGCCCTTGGATCAAACTCAATTCAAATCAAAGGGTAAAACTGTCATAGTCTCTTAGGCAATTTTTGGTGTATGAACACCTTTCAAATCATTTTTTGTACTTAATTACACAATATTTTTGACTCCTTCAATTGATATTAGGTATATTTCAATCATATGAAGCCCTTGGATCAAACTAATTTCAAATCAAAGGGTAAAACCGTCATAGTGTCTTAGGCGATTTGTGGTGCATGAACACCTTTCAAATCATTTTGTTGTGAATAATTACCAAATATTTTTTAGTCCTTGAATAGGTATTAGATATATTTAAGCATATGAAAACCTTGGATCAAACTCAATTCAAATTAAAGGGTAAAACCGTCATAGTCTCTTAGGTGATTTGTGGTGTATGAACACTTTTAAAATCATTTAGTTGGGAATAATTACCAAATATTTTTGGGTCCTTGAATAGGTATTAGATCTTTTTAAAGCATATGAAGACCTTGGATCAAAATCAATTCAAATCAAAGCGTAAAACCGTCATAGTCTCTTAGGGGAATTGTGATGTATGAACACCTTTGAAATCATTTTTTGTGCTTAATTATCAGATATTTTCGACTCCTAGAATAGGCATTAGATATATTTCAATCATATGAAGCCATTGGATCAAACTTATTTCATATTAAAGGGTAAAACCATCATTGTCTCTTAGGCGATTTGTGGTGTATGAACACCTTTCAAATCATTTTGTTGTGAATAATTACCAAATATTTCAGTCCTTGAATAGGAATTATATATACTTAAATCATATGAATCCCTTGGATCAAACTCAATTCAAATCAAAGGGTAAAACCGTCATAGTCTCATAGGGGATTTGTGGTGTATGAACAACTTTGAAATCATTTTTTGTGCTTAATTACCAAATATTTTTGTCTCCTTGAATTGGTATTAGGTATATTTCAATCATATGAAGCCCTTGGATCAAAATTATTTAAAATCAAAGGGAAAAACCCAGATAGTCTCTTACGCGATTTTTAGTGTATGAACACATTTCAATTCATTTTGTTGTGAATAATTACCAAATATTTTTGAGTCCTTGAATATGTATTAGATATATTTAAAGCATATGAAGCCCTTGGATGAAACTCAATTCAAATTAAAGGGTAAAACCGTCATAGTCTATTAGGCGATTTGTGGCGTATGAACACCTTTCAAATTATTTTTTGTGCTTAATTACCATATTTTTTTGACTCCTTGAATAGGTATTAGATATATTTCAATCAAATGAAGCGCTTGGATCATACTTATTTCAGATCAAAGGGTAAAACCGTGATAGTCTCTTAGGCGATTTGTGGTGTATGAAAACCTTTCAAATCATTTTGTTGTGTATAATTACCAAATATTTTTGAGTCATTGAATAGGTATTAGATTATTAAAAGCATATGAAGCCCTTGGATCAAACTCAATTCAAATCAAAGGGTAAAACTGTCATAGTCTCTTAGGCAATTTTTGGTGTATGAACACCTTTCAAATCATTTTTTGTACTTAATTACACAATATTTTTGACTCCTTCAATTGATATTAGGTATATTTCAATCATATGAAGCCCTTGGATCAAACTTATTTCAAATCAAAGGGTAAAACCGTCATAGTGTCTTAGGCGATTTGTGGTGCATGAACACCTTTCAAATCATTTTGTTGTGAATAATTACCAAATATTTTTTAGTCCTTGAATAGGTATTAGATATATTTAAGCATATGAAAACCTTGGATCAAACTCAATTCAAATTAAAGGGTAAAACCGTCATAGTCTCTTAGGTGATTTGTGGTGTATGAACACTTTTAAAATCATTTAGTTGGGAATAATTACCAAATATTTTTGAGTCCTTGAATAGGTATTAGATATATTTAAAGCATATGAAGCACTTGGATCAAACTTAATTCCAATCAAAGGGTCAAACCGTCATAGTCTCTTAGGCGATTTGTGGTGAATGAACACCTTTCAAATCATTTTGTTGGGAATAATTACCAAATATTTTTGAGTCCGAGACTAGGTATTTGTTATATTGAAAGCATATGAAGCGCTTGGATCAAACTCAATTCAAATCAAAGGGTAAAACCATCATAGTCTCTTAGGCGATTTGTGGTGAATGAACACCTTTCAAATCATTTTTTGTGCTTAATTACCATATTTTTTTGACTGCTTGAATAGGTATTAGATATATTTCAATAATATGAAGCGCTTGGAACAAACTTATTTCATATCAAAGGGTAAAACCGTGATAGTCTCTTAGGCGATTTGTGGTGTATGAAAACCTTTCAAATCATTTTGTTGTGATTAATTACCAAATATTTCTGAGTCATTGAATAAGTATTAGATATATTAAAATCATATGAAGCCCTTGGATGAAACTCAATTCAAATCAAAGGATAAAACCGTCATAGTCTCTTAGGCGATTTGTGGTGTATGAACACCTTTAAAATAATTTTGTTGTGAATAATTACCAAATATTTTTGCGTCATTGAATAGGTATTAGATATATTTATAGCATATGAAGCCCTTGGATCAAACTCAATTCAAATTAATTGGTAAAACCATCAGTGTCTATTAGGCGATTTGTGGTGTATGAAAACCTTTCAAATAATTTTGTTGTGAATAATTACCAAATATTTTTGAGTCCTTGAATAGATATTAGATATATTTAAGCATATGAAGCCCTTGGATCAAACTCAATACAAATTAAAGGGTAAAACCGTCATAGTCTATTAGGCGATTTGTCATGTATGAACACTTTTGAAATCATTTTTTGTGATTAATTACCAAATATTTTGACTCCTTGAATTGGTATTAGGTATATTTCAATCATATGAAACACTTGGATCAAACTTATTTCAAATCAAAGGGTAAAACCGTCATAGTCTTTTAGGCGATTTTGTGGTGTATAAAGAACTTTCAAATCATTTTGTTGTGAATATATACCAAATGTTTTTGAGTCCTTCAATAGGTATTATATATATTTAAAGCACATGAATCCCTTGGATAAAACTTATTCATATAAAAGAGTCAAACCGTCATAGTCTCTTTGGCGATTTTTGGTGAATGAACACCTTTCAAATAATTTTGTTAAGAATAATTACCAAATATTTTTGAGTCCTTGAATAGGTATTATATATATTTATAGCATATGAAGCCCTTGGATCAAAATTAATTCAAATTAACCGGTAAAACCATCAATGTCTATTAGGCGATTTGTGGTGTATGAAAACCTTTCAAATCATTTTGTTGTGAATAATTACCAAATATTTTTGAGTCCTTGAATAGGTATTAGATATATTTTAGCATATGAAGCCCTTGGATCAAAATCAATTCAAATTAAAGGGTAAAACCGTCATAGTCTATTAGGAGATTTTTGGATAAAACAGTCATGAATCCCTTGGATAAAACTTATTTCATATAAAAGGGTCAAACCGTCATAGTCTCTTTGGCGATTTTTGGTGAATCAACACCTTTCAAATCATTTTGTTAAGAATAATTACCAAATATTTTTGAGTCCTTGAATAGGTATTAGATATATTTATAGCATATGAAGCCCTTGGATCAAACTTAATTTAAATTAATGGGTAAAACCATCATTGTCTATTAGGCGATTTGTGGTGTATGAAAACCTTTCAAATCATTTTGTTGTGAATAATTACCAAATATTTTTGAGTCCTTGAATAGGTATTAGATATATTTAAGCATATGAAGCCCTTGGATCAAACTCAATTCAAATTAATGGGTAAAACTGTCATAGTCTATTAGGCGATTTGTGATGTATGAACACTTTTCAAATCATTTTTTGTGATTAATTACCAAATATTTTGACTACTTGAATTGGTATTAGGTATATTTCAATCATACGAAACACTTGGATCAAACTTATTTCAAATCAAAGGGTAAAACCGTCATAGTCTCTTAGGCGATTTTGTGGTGTATAAACAACTTTCAAATTATTTTGTTGTGAATATATACCAAATATTTTTGAGTCCTTCAATAGGTATTAGATATATTTAAAGCACATGAATCCCTTGGATAAACTTATTTCATATCAATGGGTCAAACCGTCATAGTCTCTAAGGCGATTTATGGTGTATGAAAACCTTTCAAATCATTTGTTGTGAATAATTACAATTTTTTTTGAGACCTTGAATAGGTATTAGATATATTTAAAGCATATGAAGCCCTTGGATCAAAGTTAATTCAAATCAAAGGGTATTTGTGGTGAATGAACACCTTTCAAATCATTTTGTTGTGGATATTTGATAGGTTAAAGTCGTATCGCCTATTAAAAAATAAACCTACGGTCCTCTAACTAAGGTAGTCAGTGGAAGCAGGGTCGAATCCACAGGGAGACAGAGTTTCTAAATCAATATTCAACCAATTCAGCTACTCAAGAGTAAATCAGAGAAGAATTAATTAAACTAATGATTCAGCTAAGAAAGACGTGAAAAACGAGGATTAAACTATGGAATAAAAGTCTAGGGTACTAGGTCGGTCCACCATGCTTATATCAATCAAACAAGGTTAACAACTATCAAAACCTAAGTCAAAAGTCGGGGGATTAGAGCCTATGTTAAGCTATGGTTAAGACTCAACGCTCATAGTTCAACATACGCCGCATGTTCACTAACGTAATCAGAACTACTGACGTGTCTTAGGCCTCTAGTCGTAAGACGAATCTGTGCAAACAACTATTAACCACAAGCAACCAACGAAACTGCGCAATAACGTTAATTACTCAATAAAGAAATCTAAATCACAATCATGGTATAAACATGGCTTTCCTACCTAACACCCTAGAAAGAGACTACTCACTCATGATCGAATTAACAACGACAAAACTAATATGTAACCATAACAATTGCATCATGAACGATTAAATAAATAAACTAAGCAATCAAGAATAACAAAAGAGATTAGGGTAAGGAAGAATACCAATTGACGGAAAGTAGGAACTTTTATTGAAATCGAAATAGGTTTGATCACCTCTAAATTAATCTAAAGTGTTTGAATTAAACTAAGAACAATGAAGAATTCTAGAGTCTAAAGCAGTAAAAAGATGAATAAAAGATGTATAAAAAAAGATGTCCCTAAATAATGAGGAAAACGGTATTTATAATACCTTTCAAGTTCACTAAAAACGGAAATAAGAAAGCGAAAAAGTGCGATTTAGGCACCAGACACGATCGGGCCCGAGCACAGTACCCGATCGGGTCAAACAACACTCTCAGCAATTTGTCTTCTGGGCCTTCGTATAGCAGCAACACAGCATTAACCAAATTATACAGCTCACCCGATCGGCCTTGGGCATCCACCCGATCGGGCCAGGTGACAAACGAGCGCAACAAGCTCGCCTCATCCGCAGCTTCACAACGAGAGCTATGAGCAGCCCACCCGATCAGGTCGGGTGGTGAACACCCGATCGGGCCTGGTGCATGTGTGCTCGCCCGATGCGATCGGGCAAGACTTGCCCGATCGGGTCCGTGACTTTCATACCCGATCATAAATACTTCGCCCGATCGGGCCATTTCTGCCCGATCAGTGCACGGAAACCTCCTTTGACTCCTTGGCTCTCTAATCTTCACGTTTAGGGGTCTTGGGACCTCCTAAACTATCCATAAAGCTCGTGAGCCATCCTACGTGCCTCGTAACATCTCGTAAAGCCGTGGTTTCTTCCAAAAGGCTCGGGAATAAGGAGAAAACTCCATAAAACCTGCAATTCAATACTAAAACACGAAACCACAACTACATACGATAGTTAGCACAAAATAGCTCCCAAGAGCTCCAATGACGTACAAATTAGCTTGTAAATAAGGGAGAAAACTCTATATAAATACGTGATATCAAACTCCCCCAAGCTAAACCTTTGCTTGTCCTCAAGCAAACAGCACAAGAACATGGAATAGATTACCTCACCCCAAAGATAAAAACAAATCAAAGCTCAAAACATTTTCAAGACTAAGAATCGTTCAAGTAGGCATAATTCAAGTTTGGTTCATCAAATCCATCCAACCACCAATCATTCAAGCAATTTATCAAACTCAAGCATCCACAAAGCATACAAGTCCTGAAAAGGCACTCACAAAGGTGTCACTCCTCTCAATTTTGTGGCAGGCAAAGAATGTGCCCGAACACTCACCAACCCGACCATAAGTACCCTTCCCACTCACACTCTCATGTGTTTAAGAAGGTTCAATGACGCTCATCCTAGTCAAGTCAACTCAATTAGCAGAAATACTCTTTAACTTTGACAAACTAACTCGAAATCAATCAAATGAACATTGCAGACACAAGCTCAAGAGGACTTTATAGGGTTGTAATGGGGCTTAGGTGAGAGGTAGGGGATACTTTTGGGTAATGTGGTGGAAAAACCAAGAAAGGGGGAGCATAAACCATTCAAACAAGGCCTAAGATGACCTACACAACTCCCAACAATCACCATAAAACCATGTAAAGTAACCCAACTCTCATAAATCAATGAAAAGCTCATAACAAACCCAATTTTCTAGCAATGGAGCGAATATTCCTTTATGAACGTACGTGAATGAAAGCACTAGAATTCTTTTGAATTTTCATTTCATTTATCTTTCATTTATTTGAACTTCATTCACGCAACTCTAAACTTGCTTTTTCTTTTCTCTTTCTCACTCCCAAACCACAGCAAATACACTTTTAAATTCCTCAAAAACCAAACTAAACCAACAAACCAATCTCAAACTTAACCCATAAAAAAGCTCCCCCAAGCTAGGCTTGGAAATATATCAAGTGAAGGCTTTGGGCTCATAATAGGCGTTTAAGTAACACGAAACAAGTCATTAGGCTCAGCGGGGCTAAGGAGGATAAAAGTATATCAAAAATTCACTCTGAAGCTCAAGAATTAGACAAAAGAACGCCTCTATCACAGCACATGCTACAAGTCATCTAAAATCAGACAAGTACGAAGTCAAAGTCAAGATCAATCCACTAAAGAGGAACTAACACACAAGAATAGACTGGATAATAATATGAATCCAATAGGCTACAAAGAGGCCTCACAGTCTAACCAATTCAAGTATGCAGCACAAAGTGGTCTAATATAATCCAAAAAAGCTCGAAATCATAGAAATCAAACATCAAATTATAGCCTCAAGATCACAAATGCCCAGCTATCCAGAAAACAAAGTCAAATCATTTTCAAATAGAGCACAGCAAGGGGCACAGGGAGGCAACTAAACCAGTCATGGGAACCATATTTTTTTTGATTTTTTCAGTATTTTTCGAAAGCAGTAAATCTACTCTAGAAAGCAGTAAAAGAGATAGGGAATAAAAACAGAACTCCTCCCCCCAAGCTGAACTTGGCAGTGTCCTCAATGCCAAAAGGTGATAAGGACTATGCTAAGAGGAAAAACAATGTTAGTACCCTCACTCTTGCTCCCAAAAAGAAGAAAAATAAAAAGAATAAAAAAAATGAAAAGAAAAGGAAAAAGGGAAAGAATACGAGTTGCCTCTCGCACAGCGCTGGTTTATAAAGGTCACGCACGACCATAATCCTCCCTCTCTCAAATAGGAGGGGCTTGGCAATGAGTGCCACCCTCATCAAACATCTTTCTCCTCCAAATGTTCTTGACAATGCCTCCAGACGGTGAGGCAACCTTAGGTGGAATTGGAACCTTCTCCACACCTACTTCATCTAGAACCTCATCCCTGCAACAAGATTGTTCAAGCATAGGTGCCTTAACAGCATTGGTTAGTTTAAAAATCACTTTATCATCACCAACACTCAGAGTTAAAGACCCAGACTTGACATCAATGACAGCACCAGCAGTACACAAAAACGGCCTACCCAAGATAATAGGAATCTGGGCATCCTCATCCATATCTAACACCACAAAATCAACAGGGATATATAATTTCCCGACCCTAACAGGAACGTCCTCTAAAACACCTAGAGGGTATTTTATAGAACGATCCGCCATCTGTAAAGTGATTTCTGTGCATTTAAGGGCTCCCATGTTCAGTTTCTTATAAATAGACAATGGCATAACAGAAACAGAAGCACCTAAATCACACAAAGCCTTATCAATAAAAATAGGTCCAAGATGGCAGGGTATAGAGAAACTACCAGGATCTTTTAACTTCGGTGGGGTTTTATTTTGAATAAAAGCACTACACTCTTCAGTAAGAGCGACACGTTCTACCCCACCAAAGTCTCTTTTCTTAGTGATCATGTCTTTCAGAAATTTGGCGTAAACAGGCACTTGGGTAATTAAATCTGTGAATGGAATTGTTACCTCAAGGTTCTTGACCATAGCCAAGAACTTACCAAACTGCTGATCGACCTTGGATTGTTGCATCCTGTGAGGAAAAGGTAGCCTTGGTGTAAAAGGCGTATCAGAAACCTTCTCCTTTTTCTTCCCTGTCTATTCAGCTTCTGCAGACAAATCGACTTTAGACGTCGAATTCTTCCTTTTTCCTTCCTCTACCACCCTCTTCTTCCCTGCAGTCGGGGTAACCTCATCAATGGGCACTGGAGGGGCATCATATGCAATGCCACTACGAAGAGTAATGGCATTCACATGTTCTCTCTGAACGGGTTGCCCTGGCAATTGTCCCTGCTGCCTCTGTGCATTAGATTCTGCCAACTGAGCAATTTGAGCCTCGAGAAGTTTGATATGCTTCTCTTGGTTCCTCCGTACTTCCTCATGTGCCTTTTGCATAGACAATATCAGTTTCATCAGTTCAGAATTGCTATGCTCTTGTGGGTTATTGTTTTGTACAGGTGGGGTGTGGAAATTTTGTGGAGTTTGGAAATTATTGTGGTGATGGAAATTTTGTGGTGGTGGTCTTTGGAAATATTGTGGGGTTTGATGGTAGGAGGGTTTAGGGTAGTTTTGTGGAGGTGGGGGTTGGTAGTTATGTGAAGGGGGAAAGGTTTGTGGCCTTTGTTGGAAGGCATTTGCCTGCTCCATCTGAAGTTGACTGAACTGACAGTCATGCCCAAAGTGACCCTGAACACCACATACCACGCAGTAAGATGAGGTAATGGGTGCTACTGCAGACATAGCATTGATACTCAAGGGGGGTGCTGCTGAGGAAGAGGAACTGAAGGTGTTAATCTGCTGACTCAGCTTCGCCATCTGCGAAGTCAATAATGCAATGGCATCTACCTCCAGTACCTTCCTCGTGAGGCTTCGGGAAGTGGAATGATCATTGGCTGCGAGGTTTGAGAGAAACTCGTAGCCTACATCCACTTCCTTATCCAGAAAAACTCCTCCTGCAGACGAATCAACAATACTCTTCGTCTGAGGCTGCAGACCATTGTAAAATGTCTGCGTCAAGAACAATTTGTCCATGTTGTGGTGTGGAAACTCTCTCTGTAAATCCCTAAACCTAGCCCACGCTTCTCGTAATGTTTCATCAGGCTCTTGGGAAAACGTGGCTAGTTTATTTCTTATTTCTGCTGTTTTTGTAGGTGGATAATACTCTCTCAGAAACGCAGCAGAAATCTCACTCCATTCTGTTTCTTTCACGTCGTTCAACCATTTCTAGGCTATATCTCTCAATGAAAACTCGAACAACATGACTTTGAGTTGATCTGGAGTGACCCCAGCATGTTTGACGGTTCGACAAAGCTGTTGAAACCGCTGCAGATGATTTGCCGGGTCTTCAGTAGGATGCCCACCAAACTGATTTTGCTGAACCATGCTGATGAGTCCAGGCTTAATCTCAAAATTTGCCGCGGCAATGGTGGGCATAGTAGGTCCAGTGGAGAGACCATCTGGGTTGGGCACCCCATATGATTTCAGTGACTTTGACATGACTGAACTCAAGGTGTCTGTTCCAGAGGTGTTCAGCTGAACAGACTGCTTTTCTTTCTGATTTTTCTTTCGAATCCGCCTGATTGTCCTAGTAAGATCGGGATCCGCTGGAATGAGGGAACCGTTTCTTTGAGACCTGGGCATACAAAAGAAACAAAAAGAAGCAGTAAAACGTACCTCAATTGGAACAATGAAGTTCCAACTAGGCACAAAGAAGTAGACCAAATAATCAAATAAAAACTTAGAAAACTAGCCGTCTCCCCGGCAACGGCGCCAAAATTTGATATGTTAAAGTCGTATCGCCTATTCAAAAATAAACTTCGCCCGATCGGGCCATTTCTGCCCGATCAGTGCACGGACACCTCCTTTGACTCCTTGGCTCTCTAATCTTCACGTTTAGGGGTCTTGGGACCTCCTAAACTATCCATAAAGCTCGTGAGCCATCCTACGTGCCTCGTAACATCTCGTAAAGCCGTGGTTGCTTCCAAAAGGCTCGGGAATAAGAATAAAACTCCATAAAACCTGCAATTCAATACTAAAACACGAAACCACAACTACATACGATAGTTAGCACAAAATAGCTCCCAAGAGCTCCAATGACGCACAAATTAGCTTGTAAATAAGGGAGAAAACTCTATATAAATACGTGATATCAATAATTACCAAATATGTTTGAGTCCATAAATAGGTATTAGTTATATTTAAATCATATAAAGCCCTTGGATCAAACTCAATTCAAATCAAAGGGTAAAACCATCATAGTCTCTTAGGCGATTTGTGGTGAATGAACACCTTTCAAATCATTTTTTGTGCTTAATTACCATATTTTTTTGACTCCTTGAATAGGTATTAGATATATTTCAATCATATTAAGCGCTTGGATCAAAATTATTTCATATCGATGGGTAAAACCGTGATAGTCTCTTAGGCGATTTGTGGTGTATGAATACCTTTCAAATCATTTTGTTGTGATTAATTACCAAATATTTTTGAGTCATTTAATAGGTATTAGATATATTAAAAGCTTATGAAGCCCTTAGATCAAACTCAATTCAAATCAAAGGGTAAAACCGTCATAGTCTCTTAGGCGATTTTTGGTGTATGCACACCTTTCAAATCATTTTTTGTGCTTAATTACAAAATATTTTTGACTCCTTAAATTGATATTAGGTATATTTTAATTATATGAAGCCCTTGTATCAAACTTATTTCAAATCAAACGGTAAAACCGTCATAGTGTCTTAGGCGATTTGTGGTGTATGAACACCTTTCAAATCATTTTGTTGCGAATAATAATTAAATATTTTTGAGTCCTTGAATTGGTATTAGATAAATTTAAAGCTTATGAATCCCTTGGATCAAACTTAATTCATTCAAAGGGTAAAACCGGTATAGTCTATTAGGCGATTTTTGGCGTATAAACACCTTTCAAATCCTTTTTTGTGCTTAATTACCAAATATTTTTGACTTTTTGAATTGGTATTAGGTATATTTCAATCATATTAAGCGCCTTGATCAAACTTATTTCAAATCAAAGGGTAAAGCCGTCAGAGTCTTTTAGGCGATTTATGGTGTATGAACATCTTTCGAATCTTTTTGTTGTGAATAATTACCAAATATTTTTGAGTCCTTGAATAGGTATTAGATATATTTAAGCATATGAAGCCCTTGCATCAAACTCAATTCAATTAAAGGGTAAAACCATCGTAGTCTCTTAGGCGATTTGTGGTGAATGAACACCTTTCAAATCATTTTTTGTGCTTAAGTACCATATATTTTTGACTCCTTGGATAGGTATTAGATATATTTCGATAATATCAAGCGCTTCGATCAAACTTATTTCATATAAAAGGGTAAAACCGTCATAGCCTCCTAGGCGATTTGTGGTGTATGAAAACCTTTCAATTCATTTTGTTGTGAATAATTACCAAATATTTTTGAGTCTTTGAATAGGTATTCGATATATTTAAAGCATATGAAGCCCTTGGATAAAACTAAATTTAAATCAAAGGGTAAAACCGTCATAGTCTCTTAGGCGATTTTAGGCGTATGAACACCTTTCAAATCATTTTTTGTGCTTAATTACAACATATTTTTGACTCCTTGAATTGGTATTAGGCATATTTGAATCATATGAAGCCCTTGGATCAAACTTATTTCAAATCAAAGGGTAAAATAGTCGTAGTCTCTTAGGCGATTTGTGGTGTATGAACACCTTTTGAATCATTTTGTCGTGAATAATTACCAAATATTTTTGAGGTCTTGAATAGGTATTAGATATATTTAATAATATGAAGCCCTTGGATCAAACTCAATTCAATTAAAGGGTAAAACCATCATAGTCTCTTAGGCGATTTGTAGTGTATGAAGACCTTTCAAATCATTTTTTTGTGAATAATTAGCAAATATTTTTTTCAGGTTTTGAATGGTATTAGATATATTTAGAGCATATGAAGCCGTTGGATCAAACTTATTTCATATCAAAGGGTAAAACCGTCATAGTCTCTGAGGCGATTTATGGTGTATGAAAACCTTTCAAATCATTTTGTTGTGAATAATTACCAATGATTTTTGAGTCCTTGAATAGGTATTAGATATATTTAAAGCATATGAAGCCCTTGGATAAAACTCAATTCAAATCAAAGGGTGAAACCGCCATAGTCTCTTAGGCGATTTGTGGTGAATGAACACCTTTCAAATCATTTTGTTGGGAATAATTACCAATTATTTTTGAGTCCTTGAATAGGTATTAGATCTTTTTAAAGCATATGAAGTCCTTGGATCAAACACATTTCAAATCAAAGGGTAAAACCGTCATAGTCTCTTAGGGGATTTGTGGCGTATGAACACCTTTCAAAGCATTTTTTGTGCTTAATTACCAAAATATTTTTTGACTCCTTAAATAGGTAATAGATATATTTAAATCATATGAAGCCATTGGATCAAACTTATTTCAAATCAAAGCGTAAAATCGTAACAGTCTCTTAGGCGATTTGTGGTGCATGAAAACCTTTCAAATCATTTTGTTGTGATCAATTACCAAATATTTTTGACTCATTGAATATGTATTAGATATATTAAAAGCATATTAAGCCCTTGGATCAAACTAAATTGAAATCAAAGGGTAAAACCGTCATAGTCTCTTAGGCGATTTTTGGTGTATGAGCACCTTTCAAATCATTTTTTGTACTTAATTACCAAATATTTTTGTCTTCTTGAATTGGTATTAGGTATATTTCAATCATATGAAGCCCTTGGATCAAACTTATTTCAAATCAAAGGGTAAAACCGTCATAGGGTCTAAGGCGGTTTGTGGTCTATGAACACCTTTTGAATCATTTTGTTGTGAATAATTACCAAATATTTTTGAGTTCTTGAATAGGTATTAGATATATTTAAAGAATATGAATCACTTGGATCAAACTCAATTCAAATTAATGGGTAAAACCATCATAGTCACTTAGGCGATTTGTGGTGTATGAACACCTTTCAAATCATTTTGTTGTGAATAATTACCAAAATTTTTGAAGTCCTTGAATCGGTATTAGATATATTTAGAGCATATGAAGCCCTTGGATAAAACTCAATTCAAATTAAAGGGTAAAACCGTCATAGTCTCTTAGGCGATTTATGGTGTATGAAAACCTTTCAAATCATTTTGTTGTGAATAATTACCAAATATTTTTGAGTCCTTGAATAGGTATTAGATATATTTAAGAATATTAAGCCCTTGGATTAAACTCAATTCAAATTAAAGGGTAAAACCGTCACAGTCTATTAGGCGATTTGTGGTGTACGAACACATTTCAAATCATTTTTTGTGATTAATTACCAAATATTTTGACTCCTTAAATTGGTATTAGGTATATTTCAATCATATGAAACACTTGGGTCAAACTTATTTCAAATCAAAAGGTAAAACCGTGATAGTCTCTTAGGCGCTTTTGTGGTGTATAAACAACTTCCAATTCATTTTGTTGTGAATGTATACCTAATATTTTTGAGTCCTTCAATAGGTATTAGATATATTTAAAGCATATGAAGCCCTTGGATAAAACTTATTTCATATCAAAGGGTCAAACCGTCATAGTCTCTTAGGCGATTTATGGTGTATGAACACCTTGCAAATCATTTTGTTGTGAATAATTACCAAATATGTTTGAGTCCTTGAATATGTATTAGTTATATTTAAAGCATATGAAGCCCTTGGATCAAACTCAATTCAAATGAAAGGGTAAAACCATCATAGTCGCTTAGGCAATATGTGGTGAATGAACACCTTTCAAATCATTTTTTGTGCTTAATTACCATATTTTTTTGACTCCTTGAATAGGTATTAGAAATATTTCAATCATATGAAGCGCTTGGATGAAACATATTTCATATCAAAGGGTTAAACCGTTATAGTCTCTTAGGCGATTTGTGGTGTATGAAAACCTTTGAAATCATTTTGTTGTGATTAATTACCAAATATTTTTGAGTCATTTAATAGGTATTAGATATATTAAAAGCATATGAAGCCCTTGGATCAAACTCAATTCAAATCAAAGGGTAAAACCTTCATAGTCTCTTAGGCGATTTTTGGTGTATGAACACTTTTCAAATCAGTTTTTGTGCTTAATTACAATATATTTTTGACTCCTTGAATTGATATTAGGTATATTTCAATTATATGAAGCCCTTAGATCAAACTTATTTCAAATTAAACGGTAAAACCGTCATAGTGTCTTAGGCGATTTGTGGTGTATGAACACCTTTCAAATCATTTTGTTGTGAATAATTATTAAAGATTTTTGAGTCCTTGAAAAGGTATTAGATATATTTAAAGCATATGAATCCCTTGGATCAAACTTAATTCAATCAAAGTGTAAAACCGATATAGTCTCTTAGGCGATTTTTAGTGTATAAACACCTTTCAAATCATTTTTTGTAATTAATTACCAAATATTTTTGACTCCTTGAATTGGTATTAGGTATATTTCAATCATATTAAGCCCCTTGATCAAACTTATTTCAAATTAAAGGGTAAAGCCGTCAGAGTCTTTAAGGTGATTTATGGTGTATGAACATCTTTCGAATCTTTTTGTTGTGAATAATTACCAAATATTTTTTAGTCTGTGAATAGGTTTTAGATATATTTAAGCATAGGAAGCCCTATGATCAAACTCAATTCAAATTAAAGGATAAACCATCGTAGTCTCTTAGGCGATTTGTGGTGAATGAACACCTTTCAAATCATTTTTTGTGCTTAAGTACCATATATTTTTGAATCCTTGGATAGGTATTAGATATATTTCGATAATATCAAGCGCTTCGATAAAACTTATTTCATATAAAAGGGTAAAACCGTCATAGCCTCTTAGGCGATTTGTGGTGTATGAAAACCTTTCAATTCATTTTGTTGTGAATAATTACCAAATATTTTTGAGTATTTGTATAGGTAATAGATATATTTAAAGCATATGAAGCCCTTGGATAAAACTCAATTCAAATCAAAGGGTAAAACCGTCAGAGTCTCTTAGGCAATTTGTGGTAAATGAACACCTTTCAAATCATTTTGTTGGGAATAATTACCAAATAAGTTTTAGTCCTTCAATTGGTATTAGATCTTTTTAAAGCATATGAAGTCCTTGGATCAAACACAATTCAAATCAAAGGGTAAAACCGTCATGGTCTCTTAGGGGATTTGTGGCGTATGAACACCTTTCAAAGCATTTTTTGTGCTTAATTAGCAAAATATTTTTTGACTCCTTGAATAGGTATTAGATATATTTAAATCATATAAAGCCATTGGATCAAACTTATTTCAAATTAAAGCGTAAAATCGTAACAGTCTCTTAGGCTATTTGTGGTGCATGAAAACCTTTCAAATCATTTTGTTGTGATTAATTACCAAATATTTTTGACTCGTTGAATAGGTATTAGATATATTAAAAGCAAATTAAGCTCTTGGATCAAAGTCAATTGAAATCAAAGGGTAAAACCGTCATAGTCTCTTAGGCGATTTTTGGTGTATGAACACCTTTCAAATCATTTTTTGTGCTTAATTACAAAATATTTTTGTCTCCTTGAACAGATATTAGGTATATTTCAATAATATGAAGCCCCTGGATCAAACTTATTTCAAATCAAAAGGTAAAACCGTCATAGTGTCTAAGGCGATTTGTGGTGTATGAACACCTTTCGAATCATTTTGTTGTGAATAATTATCAAATATTTTTGAGTCCTCTAATAGGTATTAGATATATTTAAAGCATATGAAGCCCTTAGATCAAACTCAATTCAAATTAATGGGTAAAACCATCATAGTCTCTTAGGCGATTTGTGGTGTATGAACACCTTTCAAATCATTTTGTTGTGAATAATTACCAAATATTTTTAAGTCCTTGAATAGGTATTAGATATATTTAGAGCATATGAAGCCCTTGGATAAAACTTATTTCATATCAAAGGGTAAAACAGTCATAGTCTCTTAGGCGATTTATGGTGTATGAAAACCTTTCAAATCATTTTGTCGTGAATATTTACCAAATTTTTTTGAGTCCGTGAATAGGTTTTAGATATATTTAAGCATATGAAGCCCTTGGATCAAACTCAATTCAAATTAAAGGGTAAAACCATCGTAGTCTCTTAGGCGATTTGTGGTGAATGAACACCTTTCAGATCATTTTGTTGGGAATAATTACCAAATATTTTTGAGTCCTTGAGTAGGTATTAGATCTTTTTAAAGCATATGAAGCCCTTGGATCAAACTCAATTCAAATCAAAGGGTAAAACCGTCATAGTCTCTTAGGTGATTTATAGTGTATGAAACACCTTTCAAATCGTTTTTTTGTGAACAATTACCAAATATTTTTGAGTCCTTGAATAAGTATTAGATATATTTAAAACATATGAAGCCCTCGGATAAAACTCAGTTCAAGTCAAAAGGTAAAACCGTCATAGTCTCTTAGGCGATTTGTGGTGAATGAAAACCTTCCAAATCATTTTGTTGGGAATAATTACCAAATATTTTTGAGTCCTTGAATAGTTATTAGATCTTTTTAAAGCATATGAAGTCCTTGGATCAAACTCAATTCAAATCAAAGGGTAAAACTGTCATATTTACTTTTGGGATTTGTTGTGTATGAACACCTTTCAAATCATTTTTTGTGCTTAATTATCAAATATTTTTGACTCCTTGAATAGGTATTAGATGTATTTAAATCATATGAAGCCATTGGATCAAACTTATTTCATATCAATGGGTAAAACCCTCATAGTCTCTTAGGCGATTTATGTTATATGAAAACCTTTCAAATCATTTTGTTGTGAATAATTACCAAATATTTTTAGTCCTTGAATAAGTATTAGATATATTTAAAGCAAATGAAGCCCTTGGATCAAACTCAATTGTAATTAAAGGGTAAAACCGTCATAGTCTATTAGGCGATTTGTGGTGTATGAACACCTTTCAAATCATTTTTTGTGATTAATTACCATATTTTTTTGACTCCTTGAATAGGTATTAGATATATTTCAATCATATGAAGCGCTTGGATCAAACTTATTTCATTTCAAAGCGTAAAAGCTTAACAGTCTCTTAGGCGATTTGTGGTGGATGAAAACCTTTGAAATCATTTTGTTGTGATTAATTACCAAATATTTTTGAGTCGTTGAATAGGTATTAGATATAATAAAAGCATGTTAAGCCCTTGGACCAAACTCAATTGAAATCAAAGGGTAAAACCGTCATAGTCTCTTAGGCGAATTTTGGTGTATGAACACCTTTCAAATCATTTTCTGTGCTTAATTACAAAATATTGTTGCCTCCTTGAACTGATATTAGGTATATTTCAATCATATGAAGCCCTTGGATCAAATTTATTTCAAATCAAAGGGTAAAACCGTCATAGTGTCTAAGGCGATTTGTGGTGTATGAACACCTTTCGAATCATTTTGTTGTGAATAATTACCAAATATTTTTGAGTCCTTGAATAGGTATTAGATATATTTAAAGCATATGAAGCCCTTGGATCAAAGTCAATTCAAATTAATGGGTAAAACTATCATAATCTCTTAGGCGATTTGTGGTGTATGAAAACCTTTCAAATCATTTTGTTGTGAATAATTACCAAATATTTTTCAGTCCTTGAATAGGTATTAGATCTATTTAAAGCATATGAAGTCCTTGGATCAAACACAATTCAAATCAAAGGGTAAAACCGTCATAGGCTCTTAGGGGATTTGTGGTGTATGAACACCTTTCAAAATTTTTTTTGTGCTTAATTACCAAATATTTTTTGACTCCTTGAATAGGTATTAGATATATTTAAATCATATAAAGCCATTGGATCAAACTTATTTCATATCAAAGGGTAAAACCGTGATAGTCTCTTAGGCGATTTGTGGTTTATGAAAACCATTCAAATCATTTTGTTGTGAATAATTACTAAATATTTTTAGTCCTTGAATAGGTATTCGATATATTTAAAGCATATGAAGCCCTTAGATCAAACTCAATTCAAATCAAACGGTAAAACCGTCATAGTGTCTTAGGCGATTTGTGTGGTATGAACACCTTTGAAATCATTTTATTGTGAATAATTATTAAATATTTTTGAGTCCTTGAATAGGTATTAGATATATTTTAAGCATATGAATCCCTTGGATCAAACTTAATTCAATCAAAGGGTAAAATCGGTATAGTCTCTTAGGCGATTTTTGGTGTATAAACACCTTTCAAATCCTTTTTTGTGCTTAATTACCAAATATTTTTGACTCCTTGAATTGGTATTAGGTATATTTCAATCATATTAAGCCCCTTGATCAAACTTATTTCAAATCAAACGGTAAAGCCGTCAGAGTCTTTTAGGCGATTTATGGTGTATGAACATCTTTCGAATCTTTTTGTTGTGAATAATTACCAAATATTTTTGAGTCCGTGAATAGGTTTTAGATATATTTAAGCATATGAAGCCTTTCGATCAAACTCAATTCAAATTAAAGTGTAAAACCATCGTAGTCTCTTAGGCGATTTGTGGTGAATGAACACCTTTCAAATAATTTTTTGTGCTTAAGTACAATATATTTTTGACTCCTTGGATAGGTATTAGATATATTTCGATCATATCAAGCGCTTGGATCAAACTTATTTCATATCAAAGGGTAAAACCGTCATAGCCTCTTAGGCGATTTGTGGTGTCTGAAAACCTTTCAATTCATTTTGTTGTGTATAATTACCAAATATTTATGAGTCTTTGAATAGGTATTAGATATATTTAAAGCATATGAAGCCCTTGGATAAAACTCAATTTAAATCAAAGGTTAAAACCGTCATAGTCTCTTAGGCGATTTGTGGTGAATGAACACCTTTCAAATCATTTTTTGTGCTTAATTACAACATATTTTTGACTCTTTGAATTGGTATTAGGCATATTTCAATCATATGAAGCCCTTGGATCAAACTTATTTCAAATCGAAGGGTAAAACCATTGTAGTCTCTTAGGCGATTTGTGGTGTATGAACACCTTTTGAATCATTTTGTTGTGAATACTTACCAAATATTTTTGAGTCCTTGAATAGATATTAGATATATTTAATCATATGAAGCCCTTGGATCAAACTCAATTCAATTTAAAGGGTAAAACCATCATAGTCTCTTAGGCGATTTGTGGTGTATGAAGAGCTTTCAAATCATTTTGTTGTGAATAATTAGCAAATATTTTTGAGTCTTTGAATGGTATTAGATATATATAGAGCATATGAAGCCGTTGGATCAAACTTATTTCATATCAAAGGGTAAAACCGTCATAGTCTCTAAGGCGATTTATGGTGTATGAAAACCTTTCAAATCATTTTGTTGTGAATAATTACCAAATATTTTTGAGTCCTTGAATAGGTATTAGATATATTTAAAGCATATGAAGCCCTTGGATAAAACTCAATTTAAATCAAAGGGTAAAACTGTCATAATCTCATAGGCGATTTGTGGTGAATGAACACCTTTCAAATCATTTTGTTGGGAATAATTACCAAATACTTTTGAGTCCTTGAATAGGTATTAGATCTTTTTAAAGCAATTGAAGTCCTTGGAACAAACACAATTCAAATCAAAGGGTAAAACCGTCATAGTCTCTTAGGGGATTTGTGGTGTATGAACACCTTTCAAAGCATTTTTTGTGCTTAATTACCAAATATTTTTTGACTCCTTGAATAGGTATTAGATATATTTAAATCATATGAAGCCATTGGATCAAACTTATTTCATATCAAAGGGTAAAACCATCATAGTCTCTTATGCGATTTGTGGTGTATGAAAACCTTTCAAATCATTTTGTTGTGAATAACTACTAAATATTTTTAGTCCTTGAATAGGTATCCGATATATTTAAAGCATATGAAGCCCTTGGATCAAACTCAATTCAAATCAAAGGGTAAAACCGTCATAGTCTCTTAGGCGATTTATGGTGTATGAAAACCTTTCAAATCATTTTGTTGTGAACATTTACCAAATATTTTTGAGTCCTCGATCAAGTATTAGATATATTTAAAGCATAAGAAGCCCTCGGATTAAACTCAGTTCAAGTCAAAGGGTAAAACCGTCAGTCTCTTAGGCGATTTGTGGTGAATGAAAACCTTTCAAATCATTTTGTTGCAAATAATTACCATATATTTTTGAGTCCTTGAATAGTTATTAGATCTTTTTAAAGCATATGAAGTCCTTGGATCAAACTCAATTCAAATCAAAGGGTAAAACCGTTATATTCTCTTATGGGATTTGTGGTGTATGAACACCTTCCAAATCATTTTTTGTGCTTAATTACCAAATATTTTTGACTCCTTGAATAGGTATTAGATGTATTTAAATCATATGAAGCCATTGGATCAAACTTATTTCATATCAATTGGTAAAACCGTCATAGTCTCTTAGGCAATTTGTGGTATATGAAAACCTTTCAAATCATTTTGTTGTGAATAACTACCAAATATTTTAGTCCTTGAATAAGTATTAGATATATTTAAAGCATATGAAGCCCTTGGATCATACTCAAGTGAAATTAAAGGGTAAAACCGTCATGGTCTATTAGGCAATTTGTGGTGTATGAACACCTTTCAAATCATTTTGTTGGCAATAATTACCAAATATTTTTGAGTCCTTGAATAGGTATTAGTTATATTTAAAGCATATGCAGCCCCCTGATGAAACTCAATTCAAATCAAAGGGTTTAAACCATCATAGTCTCGTAGGCGATTTGTGGTGAATGTACACCTTTCAATCATTTTTTGTGATTAATTACCATATTTTTTGACTCCTTGAATAGGTATTAGATATATTTCAATCATATGAAGCGCTTGGATCAAACTTATTTCATATCAAAGCGTAAAATTGTAACAGTGTGTTAGGAGATTTGTGGTGTATGAAAACCTTTCAAATCATTTTGTTGTGATTAATTACCAAATATTTTGAGTCGTTGAATAGGTATTAGATATATTAAAAGCATATTAAGCCCTTGGATCAAATTCAATTTAAATCAAAGGGTAAAATCATCATAGTCTCTTAGGCGATTTTTGGTGTATGAACACCTTTCAAATCAATTTTTGTGCTTAATTACAAAATATTTTTGTTTCCTTGAACTGATATTAGGTATATTTTAATCATATGAAGCCCTTGGATCAAACTTATTTCAAATCAAAGGGTAAAACCGTCATAGTGTCTAAGGCGATTTGTGGTGTATAAACAAATTTCGAATCATTTTGTTGTCAATAATTACCAAATATTTTTTAGTCCTTGAATAGGTATTAGATATATTTTAAGCATACGAAGCCCTTAGATTAAACTCAATTCAAATTAATAGGTAAAACCATCTTAGTCTCTTAGGCAATTTGTGGTGTATGAACACCTTTCAAATCATTTTGTTGTGAATAATTACCAAATATTTTTGAGTCCTTGAATATGTATTAGATATATTTAAGCATATGAAGCCATTGGATCAAACTCAATTCAAATTAAAGGGTAAACCCGTCATAGTCTATTAGGCGATTTGTGGTGTATGAACACTTTTCAAATCATTTTTTGTGATTAATTTCCAAATATTTTGACTCCTTGAATTAGTATTAGGTATGTTTCAATCATATGAAACACTTGGATCAAACTTATTTCAAATCTAAGGGTAAAACCGTCATAGTCTCTTAGGCGATTTATGGCGTATGAAAACCTTTCAAATCATTTTGTTGTGAATAATTACGAAATATTTTTGAGTCCTTGAATAGGTATTAGATATATTTAAAGCGTATGAAGCCCTTGGATCAAAGTTAAAGTAAAACCGTCATAGTCTCTTAGGCGATTTGTGGTGAATGAACACCTTTCAAATCGTTTTGTTGTGAATAATTACCAAATATGTTTGAGTCCTTTAATAGGTATTAGTTATATTTAAATCATATGAAGCCCTTGGATCAAACTCAATTCAAATCAAAGGGTAAAACCATCATAGTCTCTTAGGCGATTTGTGGTAAATGAACACCTTTCAAATCATTTTTTGTGCTTAATTACCATATTTTTTGGCTCCTTGAATAGGTATTAGATATATTTCAATCATATGAAGCCCTTGGTTGAAACTCAATTCAAATTAAAGGGTAAAACCGTCATAGTCTATTAGGCGATTTGTGGTGTATGAACACTTTTCAAATCATTTTTTGTGATTAATTACCAAATATTTTGACTCCTTGAATTAATATTAGGTATATTTCAATCATATGAAACACTTGGATCAAACTTATTTCAAATCAAAGGGTAAAACTGTGATAGTCTGTTAGGCGATTTTTGGTGTATGAACACCTTTTGAATTATTTTGTTGGGAATAATTATCAAATATTTTTGAGTCATTGAATAGGTATTAGATCTCTTAAAAACATATGAAGCTCTTGGATCAAACTCAATTCAAATCAAAGGGTAAAACCGTCATAGTCTCTTAGGCGATTTTTGGTGTATGAACACCTTTCAAATCATTTTTTGTGCTTAATTACAACATATTTTTGACTCCTTGAATTGGTATTAGGTATATTTCAATCATATGAAGCCCTTGGATCAAACTTATTTCAAATCGAAGTGTAAAACCGTCATAGTCTCTTAGGCGATTTATGGTGAATGAAAACCTTTCAAATCATTTTGTTGGGAATAATTACCAAATATTTTTGAGTCCTTGAATGGTTATTAGATCTTTTTAAAGCATATGAAGTCCTTGGTGTTTTAAGTAAACTTGAAGAATACGGTATTGGTCCTGATGATGGACAGGTGTAGGGTTGATATTGGGAGGCTTGTGCTGAGATGTTGCTTCGTTCCCGAACCTGCAAAAGGGGAAAACCAAACCGGAGGTTTGGGTTTGATTCCCTCTCCGATGCTTAAGTCAGTGTTCAATAGATAATAGCTGGGTATGAATTTTGACAGAGTAAGTTTAAGAGAGAGTTGTTGTCCTTTTTACCTGATTATGAGGGACTATTTATAGTATCTATGTATAGAAAAGAGCACCCTAGGATGAAGGAATGTGATTGGTTAGGCAATGGGAGAGCGACACTTGTCATGGTCTGATTGTCCTGAGCCTTTTATCTAATCACCTTCTTCCTCTTTAGGGAATTTGGGCTGATTATTCCCTCTTTTAGGGAATAGTTGGGCCTCTTGTTTGCAGAATTGATGATATCATTAGCTCCCCATAACATGCTGCCAAGTGTGGATGAGGGGGTGAGCCACGTGTCACCAATTCATTGGGCCACGTGGCGATCCCTGACTGGGCCACGTGTCCTCTTTAAATATGTTACAACATTTGCCCCTAAAAGGGAAGGTATCTGAATCCAATACTGATATATTTCCTTTTATCAGTAGTAATAATTCTAGTTTTACTGAAGTAAGTCCAATTGTACCGAAAGAAAGGACCAATAAAATGATGTGGGATGCTGACGTGCCCCTCTCACAAGGTGACACGTGTAAAATTACTGTGGGAGGAGAGAGGTCTTTTTACCCTCCTATAAATATCCCCCCTCCTCTTCATTTCCTCACTTTCTGTTTTCAGAGTTTTGAGAGCATTCTAGAGAGAGAGAGATATTTTTAGAGAGAAGCACATATCGTCCGAAGAGCCGCTTTTGTTCAACGTTCATCTGTCTTCAGCCTACCTGTCAAAGCTCGTCAGGTATCTTTCCTCCTTCCATTCTTTTATTTATTCATTTATTCTTTATAAATAAATGGAATCCTCATCCTCATCCAACACCCTTGGCCGTCCGAGAGAGTGTCTAGGCCCTATAAATAAACTCCAAACATCCTCGAGTTCTTCTAGAGTTGGACCTTTGTTAGGCGGTCCCTTTGTGTATTTTTATGCCCATCAACCTTGTCCGACGTCCCAGTCTCTGCCTGTGCAGGGTATTCTGGCGCACGTCAAGCAAACTGCTCGTTTAAGACGCCAGCTAATCCTTCCAACCTCTAGCTCAGAAATGGAGGAATCAACTGGTCGAGGCCCTACTGAGATTCCAGAACGATCTCCCTATGGGGATGATATACAGCTAGGTGCACAAAGTCGACCCTATTCTGACCCAGAACCGTCCGTGGCAGGGCCGTCTGGGGTTCAGGAAGAGAACCCTCTTTTATATGATGATGATGAGGACGAGGAGCTTGTTGATGAGGTGGAGGTTGATGACGAAGCCCAAGGGGATGATGCAGAGGAAGCTGAGGAGGAAGACGAGGGAGATAGTGAGGACGAGGGAAGTGCTTCACCCACTCCATCTGAAATTCGCAGAACCCTAGGAGACTTAGCAGACCCTGGGGCTATAAAGATAGATAGGGCTTGGCTAAAGAATCTTGGAACTGATCCCTATCATTTATGGGCAGCTATTCCCATAACAGACTATGAGGTTGTCATTCCTTCTAAGGGGCAAACCGTTCTTGACGCCAAACACGGCTAATTTCCTGTTTATAAACTGGCCTTAGATTGTGGTCTTAGGTTTCCCCTTCACCCTTTCATAGAGGAGATACTGCGTCATTATAACCTCGGCCAAAGTCAACTGGCTCCCAATGCATGGCACAACGTCCTGACCTTTATAGCTACCTGTGAGCTTAAAGGTTATCCCCTTTCTTTGGCCGCCTTCACTTACATGCTACTGTATGCCCCCCTTCTTAGGATGCCTCTTGGCATATTCCTAGACGAAGACATCGTAGGAAGGAAGTCTAGTCCATCCTTTGTTTAAGTAACGAGACCTTCTTTACTAAGACGTCTCATTTTAGGCCGGTTTCTTTTAAGAAATAATACCTTTGTGTAATATTAGGTATTATGACGGAGCTTTCCTTTACTAAGGGAAGACGTCTCTCTAGCCGGCTTCCTTTAGGAAGCGGTGTTCGTCTATCTTTCAAGTTTCTATGAACTTGGTTTTAAACGATTGCTTCTGGTTAAAGAACTTTTAATCAAGAAGTCTTTGTTCATCAGTTATATCTTGAACAGATTATGATGATTTTTGCAGACGTCTTCCTTTAGGAAGTAATATCTGTCTTGCATAATGGACCTTTATGGTTTATTATCTAGTAACCATCTTTCGTCCATCTATGGAAAAATGCCCCAAGATGGCTGTGGATAATAAAATGCCCCATAATGACGATGTGACTGGACGTTACTAACTAATCAAATAAGCCATACATAAAGGAGCAGTTCAAACTATAGACCAGAATTTAGAATGTAATAATGTAAAGTTTGCTTAGCCTAAGCTAAGATACATAGAATACATTGCTAAATGATTTTTCTGTGCCGTAGCACTTCGTTTGTAAAATGTAAAAACCTACAAACTTCCTTAGACATAGTATTTTTTCAGATTATCGGAATTCCAAGTTCTTGGTATGGGTCGTCCATCTAAGTCTTGAAGCTTAAAAGTGCCGCTGCGAACCTCTTCAACCACCAAATACGGACCTTCCCAGTTCGGGGTTTGCTTACCGAGTTCCTTTGCACGTCCAACTGCCTCCATCTTACGAAGAACCAGATCCCCTATTTTGAGAGGTTGTCTGGTAACCCGTTTGTTGAATTCCCTAGCCATGCGTAGCTTGTACAATTCCATCCTCAGAAGAGCATTACCTCGGACTTCAGGCAATTTGTCCAATGCCAAGCGCATCGCCGCCTAATTAGTCTCTTCTGAGTATAACATGACGCGGAGGGTGGGTTCTTCAATCTCAATGGGTAGGATAGCTTCTGTTCCATAGACCAGCATGAAAGGCGTCTCCCTTGTTGAATTCTTGGCTGTGGTTCTAATGGACCAAAGGACCAGTTGGAGTTCTTCCACCCAAAAGCCTTTGGCGTTTTCTAACTTCTTCTTTATACCTTCCGAAATAATCTTATTGAAAGCTTCTACCTGGCCGTTTGCTTGTGGATGTGCAACAGAAGCAAAGTGGGACTTAATCTCCCTTTCTGATAGCCAATCTTTCAGTTTAGGAGTCTCAAACTGTGGGCCGTTGTCGAACACAATCGACTGGGGCATCCCAAATCGTGTTATGACTTTCTTCCAGATGAACCTTTTTACATCATTCGTCTTTATACTCCTAACGGCTTCAACCTCTATTTACTTGGAAAAATATTCCACAGCCACAATAACAAATTTTCTCTGTCCGGCCACCATGGGAAAAGGGCCTAGGATGTCCATCCCCCACTTGGCGAATGGCAAAGGAGTTAGAATTGGTGTTAGAAAATTTGATGGCCTTTTAAAGAGATGACCATGCTTCTGACAGCTATCACATTTTTTTGCATACTCCACGGCATCAGCATTCAACGTTGGCCAGAAATAGCCACTTCTTCGTGCCTTTTCAGCCAAGGCTTGGCCGCCAATGTGTGATGCACAAATCCCCTCGTGCAAATCCTTCAATACCTCAAGACCATCTTCCCTGGTAATACATTTCAACAAAGGACGATCATACGATTTCTTGTACAATGTCTCGTCCCAAACTTCGAACCATTTGTCACGAGCCTTAACATATTTTGCTTCTGCCGGGTCTTCTGGTAATTGGCCAGTCTTTTTGTAATGAAGAATAGGCTCCATCCAGTTGTTTCCTCGGCTTAAAAACATCACCTCTTCCTGATCAATACTTTTCTTTTCTTGAACCTTCCAGAAAACAGTTCTTGGGGTGTCGCCCAAAGCAGAACTTGCAAGTTTAGACAAAGCATCAGCCTGATGATTCTCAGACCTAGGTATTTGTACCAAGGTGAATCCATCTAATTGCTTGATTTCTTCTTTTACCAGCTGGACATACTTAATCATGGAGGCCTCTTTGCATTCATATTCTCCATTAACCTGCCTGACTACCAGAAGAGAATCTGACTTTGCCTCTAATTTTCTAGCTCCTGCTGCTCGGCAAATACGGATCCCGGCCAGTAAGACCTCATATTCAGCCTCATTATTGGACGCCAGAAATTTAAAACGTACAGCATATTCATACTTGTCTCCCTCAGGAGACCGACAAACCAGGCCTGCCCCACTTCCTTGAGTGGTGGACGAGCCATCTACCATTAATTTCCAATACTGACTGCCCTCAGAGGGGTCTTCCACCGGATCCAACAATGGACGGGTTAGTTCAGCAATGAAATCTGCCAAAGCTTGTCCCTTAATCGGCTTTCTTGGTTCGAACGTGATGTCGAACATCTTCAGTTCATTCGCCCACTTCAACATCCTTCCTGCCGCCTCTAGCTTCTGTAAAACTTGCTTAAGCGGCATATCAGTGTACACAGCTATAATGTGAGCTAGGAAATAGGGCCTTAGCTTTCGGCTAGCAACTACTAAAGCCAGACCAAATTTCTCTACAACTGTGTATCTAGTTTCAGCATCCTTGAGTACTTGACTCACAAAGTAAATAGGTGTTTGTATAGAATCTCTCTCGGCTAGTAGTACTGCACTGACTGCTTCAGGAGAAACAGCCAGGTAAACATACAACTTCTCCCCAAGAACCGGACTTATCAGACGGGGGAGCTGTTGTAAATGCTTCTAGATCTCAACTAAGGCTTCATCTGCTTCAGGGGTCCACTGAAACTTTGCAGACTTCTTTATCGTTGCAAAAAAATGATGGCATTTATCACCTGATTTGGACAAAAATTGTCCTACTGCCGCTAAGCAACCAGTCAGCCGTTGAACTTCCTTCACCTTGGTCGGAGGCTTCATGTCGAGTATGGCTTGGATTTTTTCTGGATTTGCTTCTATCCCTCGTTGATCTACCAGGAATTCCAAGGAACTTGCCAGCGGAAACTCCAAAGACGCACTTCTTTGGATTGAGCCTTAGTTTATACTTGCGCAATGTCTCAAAATTTTCGCGCAAGTCTCCGACATGATCTGTTTCTTCTTGGCTTTTGACGATCATGTCGTCAATGTATGCCTCTAAATTTCGTCCCAACTGAGGCGAAAAGATCTCATTGATAAGCCTCTAGAAAGTCGCCGGGGCGTTCCTCAGACCAAATGGCATCATCAACCATCCATACAATCCTTTTTCTGTTATGAACGAAGTCTTGTCCTGGTCCTCCTGCATCATGGGAATCTGATGGAACCTAGAGTAGGCGTCCATGAAGCTCAGTAAGGCATGACCAGCTGTCGAATCTACCAGTCGATCCAGCTTAGGAAGAGGAAAACTGTCTTTGGGGCAAGCCTGGTTCAGGTCCGTATAATCGACACACATCCTCCAAGTCCCATTTGGCTTGGGGACCATAACCACGTTTGACACCCAATCTGGGTAGTGAGTCTCCCTGATGAAGCCGGCTTCTAGTAGTTTCTTGACCTCTTCGTCTGCAGCCTGATTCCTGATAGGTCCCAAATGCCTCTTCTTCTGCCTGACCAGTTTTCTAGCTAGATCAACATTTAGCCGATGAACGACCACTTTGGGATCAATACCCGGCATCTCTTCTGCCCCATAGGCAAAAATATCTTGAAATTGTTTTAACAGTGCTATTATAGCTTCTCGTAACTCGGGCTTCAAACCTGCCCCAATCTGCAAAGTCCTTTCCGGACGAGACTCATCTAAGCAAATGCTTAAAGGGGCCTCAGCAGGCTTTGGACGATCCAATGTCAAACTTGCGATCGTCATCAGCTCGGCTGAAGGCCTTGGCTCTTCTTTTACTTGAGTGAATTTTCTCTTCTTACTGGGCAAATCTCTTGCCGTTTTCCCTTCAGGGGTAACATGTAGTTCACCTCTTTCTCTAGCTGGCTTCCTTGCGGAAGCAGCGTTGGTTTGAAACTTCTCTTCTTGCACTCTGGACGGTCCTACCATCTCTGCCCCTATCTCTTTGGGTTCATCTAAATCCATAGGCTCGACTTCACTCAATTTCCAGGACGAAGGTTTTAGGGTTGTAAGATAACATTCCCTAGCGGCCCTCTGATCTCCATAAATTGTGCTTACTTGGCCGTCGTCACACTCAAACTTCATCAGCATGAGATGGGTGACGATGACAGCCTTAATGTTATTAAGGGTAGGGCGTCCCAGAATGACGTTGTAAGCTGTCAAATCCTTGACAACCAAAAACTTTATGAACATAGTTCTGCTCTTTTCCTTCTCTCCGACTCGGACGGGCAACGACACCGTGCCGACCGGATGTATGATTCCACCTCCAAATCCTATAATAGGGTGATGGACTGGAAGAAGATCTTTCTCATCAAACTTCAATCTTGACAAACAATCAGCGCTAATAATGTCAGTCGAGCTGCCAGTGTCGATAAGGATCCTTCGCACTCTTAGATTGGCAATCTTCATCTCTACGACCAAGGGGTCATCATAAGGAGTCCTTATCTGCCCACGGTCTCCTTCGCTCACCGTCACCATGGGGAACGGGTCTACCTTGGATTTCCCCGTCAGCAACACTTGGCCAAGCTCTCTGACATAATTTTTGTGACCTCTCAAGGTTGGTCCTCCGGCTGCAAACCCGCCGGATATCACCAAAACCACGTCTTCGTCTGTACTGGAGCTTTCTTTCTTTTTCTGCCGATAATCCTTCTTCTGAAAACGGCCTTCACAGGAGACGTATTGATTCATCTTTCCTTGCTTTGCCAGGTTTTCCAAAGCTCTCTTCAGGTGTTTGCATTCATTTGTCTCATGTCCACAATCCTTGTGGAAGTGGAAGTACTTACTCTTATCTCTGTTCTTGTAAGGTGTTTTCATCTCTGCCGGAGCCTTGAGTTCATGCTGATCCTTGATTTCTATAAGGATTGAATACTGATCCTTATTGAACTCAATGGGTTCAGCCGAGACAGCCCTTTCTTTTCTGTTATCTCTTCTCCACGGGGCCGTGCTTGAAGACACTACCCAGGTCTCAGCCTTCTTAGGATTGTTCTTAGTCTTTTGAACAGGTTCCTCGGGTTTCTTGGACTCTGAGTGCTTTGCTTCAGCACACACCTCCGTCGCATCTATAAAAGCCTCGGCTTCCCTTAAAGCTTCAGCCAAGGTACTCACTATCTTCTTGACTAAATCAAACTTGAAACTTCCGGGACGCAGTCCTCGAATAAATGCATCGAAGGCTACACCAGCATTTAAGTCATGGATCTGAAGAGCTTCAAGATTGAACCTCTTTACAAAACTTCTCAGGGATTCCTTTGGGGCTTGGATGATCTTCCCCAAATGAATTCTAGTCTTCTGTTCCTGCCTATTGGCGACAAAGTGGCTAGTGAATGAATAACTTAACTCGGTGAAGTTGTTGATAGAATTAGTCGGTAGGTTGTTAAACCACTTCTGAGCGACTCCTTTCAGAGTGGCTGGGAAGTTCTTACACCATGTAGCGTCGTCTACTGCCTGGACGTACATTTGATGTTTGTAAGCAGAAAGATGATCATCTGGATCAGTAGTGCCATCGAACGGATCAATGGTTGGTAATTTAACCTTAGCACATGGAGGAGTTTGCATTATTCTGGCTGAGAAAGGCGTCGGCCAATCTATGCGCAGCTCCCTAAAACGTTCATCAACTGGGGCTGTATTTATCCAACATTCCCTTAAGACTGGGTTCGATGAACTGACCTCTTGGGACCCTCGCCTATACACATTCTGCTGAGACGTCCTTCTGTAAACATTAGGTTGAACCACTGTTCGATCCTGACGAGGCTCATAAATAGACGGAGTCCTTCTATGCTCCAGAGTGTGACTCTGAATCCTCAGACTGGGGTCTTGCAAGTACGGCGTTGATCCGGTAGCCGACCTCTGTTGAGCCGCTACCCTCTTAGCATGCAGGTATTCCCAAGCGTCTGTCTCCATCCTACGACCATCCACTGGTCTGTTCACTGGGTTGGTGACCACCAGATTCCAGTCTAAACGACGTGGTTGCTCACTACGAACAGGATGCCTTCCTCTAGACGTTCTTCTAGCTTCTCCTGGTCGTCTAGCCCCGCTTGGTCCAGCCACATTCTCCTGAGAAGCTCCTCTCCTAGGAGCAGGCCTAGAATCCGGCTGGGATCCTACTCGGAAGAATAACTTGTTGTTCTTGATCTGGTCTTGGACAACTTGGGCCATCCTGGCTTGAAACTCATTTAGGGCATTTTCCAAATGAGCAGCCGTGACCGGGAGAGTAGGGTTGGGCTCCAAGACTGCCCCAATGGGATCATTCTGTCGCTGTCCGTCACGTCCCCTAGGCGGACGTTCATCATCAACAATATCATTAACTTGAACATAAGGACTCATCCTTTGTCCTCGGTTGGACGAATTACAATCAGTCATCTCCGCGCCTCCCCACAGACGGCACCAAATGTTTTAAGTAAACTTGAAGAATACGGTATTGGTCCTGATGATTGACAGGTGTAGGGTTGATATTGGGAGGCTTGTGCTGAGATGTTAATTCGTTCCCGAACCTGCAAAAGGGGAAAACCAAACCGGAGGTTTGGGTTTGATTCCCTCTTTGATGCTTAAGTCAGTGTTCAATAGATAATAGCTGGGTATGAATTTTGACAGAGTAAGTTTAAGAGAGAGTTGTTGTCATTTTTACCTGATTATGAGGGACTATTTATAGTATCTATGTATAGAAAAGAGCACCCTGGGATGAAGGAATGTGATTGGTTAGGCAATGGGAGAGCGACACTTGTCATGGTCTGATTGTCCTGAGCCTTTTATCCAATCACCTTCTTCCTCTTTAGGGAATTTGGGCTGATTATTCCCTCTTTTAGGGAATAGTTGGGCCTCTTGTTTGCAGAATTGATGATATCATTAGCTCCCCATAACATGCTTCCAAGTGTGGATGAGGGGGTGAGCCACGTGTCACCAATTCATTGGGCCACGTGGCGATCCCTGACTGGGCCACGTGTCCTCTTTAAATATGTTACAACACTTGGATCAAACTCAATTCAAATCAAAGGGAAAAACTGTCATATTCTCTTATGGGATTTGAGGGGTATGAACACCTTTTTTTTTGCTTAATTACCAAATATTTTTGACTCCTTGAATAGGTATTAGATGTATTTAAATCATATGACGCCATTGGATCAAACTTATTTCATATCAATGGGTAAAACCCTCATAGTCACTTAGGCGATTTGTGGTATATGAAGACCTTTCAAATCATTTTGTTGTGAATAATTACCAAATATTTTTAGTCCTTGAATAACTATTAGATATATTTAAAGCATATGAAGCCCTTGGATAGAACTCAATTCAAATCAATGGGTAAAACCGTCATAGTCTCTTAGGCGATTTGTGGTGAATGAACGCCTTTCAAATCATTTTTTGTGTTTAATTACCATATATTTTTGACTCTTTGGATAGGTATTAGATATATTTCGTTCATATAAAGCCCTTGGATCAAACTTATTTCATATCGAAGCGTAAAACCGTCATAGTCTATTAGGTGATTTGTGGTGTATGAACACCTTTCAATTCATTTTGTTGTGAATAAAAACCAAATGTTTTTGAGTCTTTGAATAAGTATTAGATATATTTAGAGCATATGAAGCTGTTGGATCAAACTTATTTCATATCAAAGGGTAAAACTTTCATAGTCTTTTAGGCAATTTATGGTGTATGAAAACCTTTCAAATCATTTTGTTGTGAATAATTAGCAAATATTTTTGAGTCCTTGAATAGGTATTAGATAGATTTAAAGCATATGGATCCCTTGGATCAAACTCAATAAAAATCAAATGGTAAAATCGTCATAGTCTCTTAGCCGATTTGTGGTGAATGAACACCTTTCAAATCATTCTTTGTGCTTAATTACCATATATTTTTGACTCCTTGAATAGGTGTTAGATATATTTCAATCATATGAAGCGTTTGGCTCAAACTTATTTCATATCAAAGGGTAAAATCGTCATAGGCTCTTATGCGATTTGTGGTGTATGAAAACCTTTCAAATCATTTTGTTGTGATTAATTACCATATATTTTCGATTCATTGAATAGGTATTAGATATATTAAAAGCATATGAAGCCCTTGGATTAAACTCAATTCAAGTCAAAGGGTAAAACTGTCATAGTCTCTTAGGCGATTGTTGGTGTATGAACACCTTTCAAATAATTTTTTGTTCTTATTACAAAATATTTTTGACTCCTTGAATTGTTATTAGGTATATTTCAATCATATGAAGCCCTTGATCAAACTTATTTCAAATCAAAGGGTAAATCCGTCAGAGTCTCTTAGGCGATTTGTGGTGTATGAACATTTTTCGAATCATTTTGTTGTGAATAATTACCAAATATTTTTGAGTCTGTGAATAGGTTTTAGATATATTTAAGCATTTGAAGCCCTTGGATGAAACTCAATTCAAATTAAAGGGTAAAACTATCATAGTCTCTTAGGCGATTTATGGTGTATGAACACCTTTCCAATCATTTTTTGTGCTGAATTACCAACATTTTTCACTCCTTGAATAGGCATTAGATATATTTAAATGATATGAAGCCCTTGGATCAAACATATCTCATATCAAAGGGTAAAACAATCATGGTCTCTTAAGCGATTTGTGGTGTATAAAAACTTTTCAAATCATTTTATTGTGAATAATTACTAAATATTTTTAGTCCTTGAATAGGTATTCGATATATTTAAAGCATATGAAGCCCTTGGATCAAACTCAAATCAAATCAAAGGGTAAAACCGTTATAGTCTCTTAGGCGATTTATGGCGTATGAAAACCTTTCAAATCATTTTGTTGTGAATAATTACCAAATATTTTTGAGTCCTTGAATAAGTATTAGATATATTTAAAGCATATGAAGCCCTCAGAAAAACTCAGTTCAAGTCAAAGGGTAAAACCGTCATAGTCTCTTAGGCGATTTGTGGTGAATGAAAACCTTTCAAATCATTTTGTTGGGAATAATTACCAAATATTTTGAGTCCTTGAATAGTTATTAGATATTTTTAAAGCATATGAAGTCCTTTGATCAAATTCAATTCAAATCAAAGGGTAAAACCGTCATATTCTCTTATGGGATTTGTAGGGTATGACCACCTTTCAAATCATTTTTTGTGCTTAATTACCAAATATTTTGACTCCTTGAATAGGTATTATATGTATTTAAATCATATGAAGCCATGGGATCAAACTTATTTCATATCAATGGGTAAAATCCTCATGGTCTCTTAGGCGATTTGTGGTATATGAAAACCTTTCAAATCAATTTGTTGTGAATCATTACCAAATATTTTTAGTCCTTGAATAAGTATTAGATATATTTAAAGCATATGAAGCCCTTGGATATAACTCAATTGAAATTAAAGGGTAAAACCTTCATGGTCTATTAGGCGATTTGTGGTGTATGAACACCTTTCAAATCATTTTGTTGGGAATAATTACCAAATATTTTTGAGTCCTTGAATAGGTATTAGTTATATTTAAAGCATATGAAGCCCTTGCATTAAACTTAGTTCAAATCAAAGGGTTAAACCATGATAGTCTCTTAGGCGATTTGTAGTGAATGTACACCTTTCAAATCATTTTTTGTGATTAATTACCATATTTTTTTACTCCTTGAATAGGTATTAGATATATTTCAATCATATGAAGCGCTTGGATCAAACTTATTTCTTATGAAAGCGTAAAATCGTAACAGTCTCTTAGGCGATATGTGGTGTATGAAAACCTTTCAAATCATTTTGTTGTGATTAATTACGAAATATTTTTGAGTCGTTGAATAGGTATTAGATATATTAAAAGAATATTAAGCCCTTGCATCAAACTCAATTGAAATCAAAGGGTAAAACCGTCATAGTCTCTTAGGCGATTTTTGGTGTATGAACACCTTTCAAATCAATTTTTGTGCTTAATTACAAAATATTTTTGTCTCCTTGAACTGATATTAGGAATATTTCAATCATATGAAACCCTTGGATCAAACATATTTCAAATCAAAGGGTAAAACCGTCATAGTCTCTAAGGCGATTTGTGGTGTATGAACACCTTTCGAATCATTTTGTTGTGAATAATTACCAAATATTTTTGAGTCCTTGAATAGGTATTAGATATATTTTAAGTATATGAAGCCCTTGGATCAAACTGAATTCAAATTAATGGGTAAAACCCTCATAGTCTCTTAGGCGATTTGTGGTGTATGAACACCTTTCAAATCATTTTATTGTGAATAAATACCAAATATTTTTGAGTCCTTGAATAGGTATTAGATATATCTAGAGCATATGAAGCCCTTGAAAAAAACTTATTTCATATCAAAGGGTAAAACCGTCATAGTCTCTTACGCGATTTATGGTGTATGAAAACCATTCAAATCATTTTTTTGTGAATAATTACCAAATATTTTTGAGTCCTTGAATAGGTATTAGATATATTTAAGCATATGAAGCCCTTGGATCAAACTCAATTCAAATTAAAGTGTAAAACCGTCATAGTCTATTAGGCGATTTGTGGTGTATGAAATATTTTCAAATTATTTTTTGTGATTAATTACCAAATATTTTGACTCATTGAATTGGTTTTAGGTATATTTCAATCATATGAAACACTTGGATCAAACTTATTTCAAATCAAAGGGTAAAATCGTTATAATATCTTAGGCGATTTTGTGGTGTATAAACAACTTTCAAATCATTTTGTTGTGAATGTATACCAAATATTTTTGAGTCCTTCAATAGGAATCAGATATATTTAAAGCATATGAAGCCCTTGGATAAAACTTATTTCATATAAAAGGGTTAAACCGTCATAGTCTCTTAGGCGATTTATGACGTATGAAAACCTTTCAAAACATTTTGTTGTGTATAATTACGAAATATTTTTGAGTCCTTGAATAGGTATTAGATATATTTAAAGCATATGAAGCCTTTTGATCAAACTTAATTCAAATCAAAGGGTAAAACAGTTATAGTCTCTTAGGCGATTTGTGGTGCATGAACACCTTTCAAATCGGTTTGTTATGAATAATAACCAAATATGTTTGAGTCCTTGAATAGGTATTAGTTATATTTAAAGCATATGAAGCCCTTGGATCAAACTCAATTCAAATCAAAGGGTAAAACCATCATATTCTCTTAGGCGATTTGTGGTGAATGAACACCTTTCAAATCATTTTTTTGTGAATAATTATCAAATATTTTAAATCCTTGAATAGGTATTAGATCTCTTAAAAACATATGAAGCTCTTGGATCAAACTCAATGCAAATTAAAGGGTAAAACCGTCATAGTCTCTTAGGAGATTTTTGGTGTATGAACACCTATCAAATCATTTTTTGTGGTTAATTACAACATATTTTTGACTCCTTGAATTGGTATTAGTTATATTTCAAACATATGAAGCCTTTGGATCAAACTTATTTCAAATCAAAGGGTAAAACCGTTATTGTCTCTTAGGCGATTTATGGTGTATCAACACCTTTTGAATCATTTTGTTGTGAATAATTACCAAATATTTTTGAGACCTTGAATAGGTATTAGATATATTTAATTATATGAAGCCCTTGGATCAAACTCAATTCAAATTAAAGGGTAAAACAATCATAGTCTCTTAGGCGATTTGTGGTGTATGAAGACCTTTCAAATCATTTTGTTGTGAATAATTACCAAATATTTTTGAGTCTTTGAATGGTATTAGATATATTTAGAGCATATGAAGTCGTTGGATCAAAATTATTTCATATCAAAGTGTAAAACCGTCATAGTCTCTTAGGCGATTTATGGTTCATGAAAACCTTTCAAATCATTTTGTTGTGAATAATTACTAAATATTTTTGAGTCCTTGAATAGGTATTAGATATATTTAAAGCATATGAAGCCCTTGGATAAAACTCAATTAAAATCAAAGGGTAAAACCATCATAGTCTCTTAGGCGATTTGTGGTGAATGACCACCTTTCAAATCATTTTATTGGGAATAATTACCAAATATTTTTGAGTCCTTGAATAGGTATTAGATCTTTTTAAAGCATATGAAGTCCTTGGATCAAACACAATTCAAATCAAAGGGTAAAACCATTATAGTCTCTTAGGGGATTTGTGGTGTATGAACACCTTTCAAAGCATTTTTTGTGCTTAATTACCAAATATTTTTTGACTCCTCAAATAGGTATTAGATATATTTAAATCATATGAAGCCATTGGATCAAACTTATTTCATATCAAAGGGTAAAACCCTCGTAGTCTCTTTGGCGATTTGTGGTGTATGAAAACCTTTTAAATCATTTTGTTGTGAATAATTACTAAATATTTTTAGTCCTTGAATAGGTATTCGATATATTTAAATCATATAAAGCCCTTGGATCAAACTTAATTCAAATCAAAGGGTAAAACTGTCATAGTCTCTTAGGTGATTTATGGTGTATGAAAACCTTTCAAATCATTTTATTGTGAATAATTATCAAATATTTTTGAGTCCTTGAATAAGTATTAGATATATTCAAAGCATATGAAGCCCTCGCATAAAACTCAGTTCAAGTCATAGGGTAAAACCGCCATAGTCTCTTGGGCGATTTGTGGTGAATGAAAACCTTTGAAATCATTTTGTTGGGAATAATTACCAAATATTTTTGAGTCCTTGAATAGTTATTAGATCTTTTTAAAGCATATGAAGTCCTTCGATCAAACTCAATTCAAATCAAAGGGTAAAACCGTCATATTCTCTTATGGGATTTGTGGGGGTATAAAGACCTTTCAAATCATTTTTTGTCCTTAATAACAAAATATTTTCGACTCCTTGAATTGGTATTAGATGTATTTAAATCATATGAAGCCATTGGATCAAACTTATTTCATATCAATGGGTAAAACCCTAATAGTCGCTTAGGCGATTTATGGTATATGAAGACCTTTCAAATCATTTTGTTGTGGATAATTACCAAATATTTTTGAGTCCTTGAATAAGTATTAGATATATTTAAGGCATATGAAGCCCTCGGATAAAACTCAGTTCAAGTCAAAGGGTAAAATCGTCATAGTCTCTTAGGTGATTTGTGGTGAATGAACACCTTTCAAATCATTTTTTGTGTTTAATTACCATATATTTTTGACTCCTTAGATAGGTATTAGATATATTTCGTTCATATAAAGCCCTTGGATTAAAATTATTTCATATCGAAGCGTAAAACCGTCATAGTCTCTTAGGCGATTTGTGGTGTACGAACACCTTTCAATTCAATTTTGTTGTGAATAATTACCAAATGTTTTTTGAGTCTTTGAATAAGTATTAGATATATTTCGAGCATATGAAGCCGTTGGATCAAACTTATTTCATATCAAAGGGTAAAACTTTCATAGTCTTTTAGGCAATTTATGGTGTATGAAAACCTTTCAATTCATTTTGTTGTGAATAATTAGCAAATATTTTTGAGTCCTTGAATAGGTATTAGATATATTTAAAGCATATGAAGCCCTTGGATCAAACTCAATAAAAATCAAAGGGTAAAACCATCATAGTCTCTTAGCCGATTTGTGGTGAATGAACACCTTTCAAATCATTCATTGTGCTTAATTACCAAATATTTTTGACTCCTTGAATAGGTATTAGATATATTTCAATCATATGAAGCGCTTGGATCAAACTTATTTCATATCAAAGGGTAAAACCGTCATAGGCTCTTATGCGATTTGTGGTGTATGAAAACCTTTCAAATCATTTTGTTGTGATTAATTACCAAATTGTTTCGAGTCATTGAATAGGTATTAGATATATTAAAAGCATATGAAGCCCTTGGATTAAACTCAATTCAAATCAAAGGGTAAAACTGTCATAGTCGCTTAGGCGATTTTTGGTGTATGAACACCTTTCAAATTATTTTTTGTTCTTAATTATAAAATATTTTTGACTCTTTGAATTGTTATTAGTTATATTTCAATCATATGAAGCCCTTGGATCAAACTTATTTCAAATCAAAGGGTAAATCCATCAGAGTCTCTTAGGCGATTTGTGGTGTATGAACATTTTTCGAATCATTTTGTTGTGAATAATTACCAAATATTTTTGAGTCTGTGGATAGGTTTTAGATATATTTAAGCATATGAAGCCCTTGGATGAAACTCAATTCAAATTAAAGGGTAAAACCACTATAGTCTCTTAAGCGATTTATGGTGTATGAACACCTTTCAAATCATTTTTGTGCTTAATTTCCAAATATTTTTGACTGCTTGAATTGGTATTTGGTATATTTCAATTATATTTAGCCCCATGATTAAACTTATTTCAAATCAAAGGGTAAAATTGTCATAGTCTCTTAGGTGATTTATGGTGTATGAACACCTTTCAAGTCATTTTTTGTGCTTAATTACCAACATTTTTGACTCCTTGAATAGGCATTAGATATATTTCAATCATATGAAGCCCTTGGATCAAACTTAATTCAATCAAAGGATAAAACCGGTATAGTCTCTTTGGCGATTTTTGGTCTACAATCCCCTTTCAAATCCTTTTCTGTGCTTAATTTCCAAATATTTTTGACTGCTTGAATTGGTATTAGGTATATTTCAATTATATGAAGCCCCATGATTAAAGTTATTTCAAATCAAAGGGTAAAACCGTCATAGTGTCTTAGGCGATTTGTGGTGTATGAACACCTTTTGAATCATTTTATTGTGAATAATTACCAAATATTTTTGAGTCCTTGAATTGATATTAGGTATATTGCAATCATATGAAGCCCTTGGATCAAACTTATTTCAAAACAAACGGTAAAACCGTCATAGTGTCTTAGGCGATTTGTGGTGTATTAACACCTTTCAAATCATTTTGTTGTGAATAATTACCAAATATTTTTGACTCCTTGAATTGGTATTAGGTATATTTCAATCATATTAAGCCCCTTGATCAAACTTATTTCAAATCAAAGGGTAAAGCTGTCAGAGTGTTTTAGGCTATTTGTGGGGTATGAACATCTTTCGAATCTTTTTTTTGTGAATAATTACCAAATATTTTTGAGTCCGTGAATTGGTTTTAGATATATATAAGCATATGAAGCCCTTCGATCTAACTCAGTTCAAATTAAAGGGAAAAACCATCGTAGTCTCTTAGGCGATTTGTGGTGAATGAACACCTTTCAAATCATTTTTTGTGCTTAATTACCATATATTTTTGACTCCTTGGATAGGCATTAGATATATTTCGATCATATAAAGCGCTTGGATAAAACTTATTTAATATCCAAGGGTAAAACCGTCATAGCCTCTTAGGCGATTTGTGGTGTATGAAAACCTTTCAATTCATTTTGTTGTGAATAATCACCAAATATTTTTGAGTCTATGAGTAGGTATTAGTTATATTTAAAGCATATGAAGCCCTTGGATAAAACTCAATTTAAATCAAAGGGTAAAAACGTCATAGTCTCTTAGGCGATTTGTGGTGAATGAACACCTTTCAAATCATTTTGTTGGGAATAATTACCAAATGTTTTTGAGTCCTTGAATAGGTATTAGATCTTTTAAAAACATATAAAGCTCTTGGATCAAACTCAATTCAAATCAAAGGATAAAACCGTGATAGTCTCTTAGGCGATTTTTGATGTATGAACACATTTCAAATCATATTTTGTGCTTAATTACAACATATTTTTGACTCCTGTAATTTGTATTAGTTACATTTTAATCATATGAAGCCCTTGGATCAAACTTATTTCAAATCGAAGGGGAAAACCGTCATAGTCTCTTAGGCGATTTGTGGTGTATGAACACCTTTGAATCATTTTGTTGTGAATAATTACCAAATATTTTTGAGTCCTTGAACAGGTATTAGATATATTTAATCATATGAAGCCCTTGGATCAAACTCAATTCAAATTAAAGGGTAAAACCATCATAGTCTCTTAGGCGATTTATGGTGTATGAACACCTTTCAAGTCATTTTTTGTGCTTAATTACCAACATTTTTGACTCCTTGAATAGGCATTAGATATATTTCAATCAGATGAAGCCCTTGGATCAAACATATCTCATATCAAAGGGTAAAACAGTCATAGTCTCTTAGGCGATTTGTGGGGTATAAAAACTTTTTAAATAATTTTGTTGTGAATACTTACCAAATATTTTTGAGTCCTTGAATAGGTATTAGATATATTTAAAGCATATGAATCCCTTGGATCAAACTTAATTCAATCAAAGGACAAAACCGGTATAGTCTCTTTGGCGATTTTTGGTCTATAAACACCTTTCAAATCCTTTTCTGTGCTTAATTTCCAAATATTTTTGACTTCTTGAATTGGTATTAGGTATATTTCAATCATATCAAGCCCCATGATCAAACTTATTTGAAATCAAAGGGTAAAACCGTCATATGTCTTAGGCGATTTGTGGTGTATGAACACCTTTTGAATCTTTTTGTTGTGAATAATTACAAAATATTTTTGAGTCCTTGAATTGATATTAGGTATATTGCAATCATATGAAGCCCTTGGATCAAACTTATTTCAAAACAAACGGTAAAACCTCATAGTGTCTTAGGCGATTTGTGGTGTATGAACACCTTTCAAATCATTTTGTTGTGAATAATTACCAAATATTTTTTACTCCTTGAATTGGTATTAGGTATATTGCAATCATATTAAGCCCCTTGATCACACTTATTTCAAATCAAAGGGTAAAGCTGTCAGAGTCTTTTAGGCTATTTGTGGTGTATGAACATCTTTCGAATCTTTTTGTTGTGAATAATTACCAAATATTTTTGAGTCCGTGAATTGGTTTTAGATATATTTAAGCATATGAAGCCCTTGGATCTAACTCAGTTCAAATTAAAGGGTAAAACCATCGTAGTCTCTTAGGCGATTTGTGGTGAATGAACACCTTTCAAATCATTTTTGTGCTTAATTACCATATATTTTTGACTCCTTGGATAGGTATTAGATATATTTCGACCATATAAAGCGCTTGGATCAAACTTATTTAATATCAAAGGGTAAAACCGTCATAGCCTCTTAGGCGATTTGTGGTGTATGAAAACCTTTCAATTCATTTTGTTGTGAATAATTACCAAATATTTTTTAGTCTTTGAGTAGGTATTAGATATATTTAAAGCATATGAAGCCCTTGGGTAAAACTCAATTTAAATCAAAGGGCAAAAACGTCATAGTCTCTTAGGCGATTTGTGGTGAATGAACACCTTTCAAATCATTTTGTTGGGAATAATTACCAAATGTTTTTGTGTCCTTGAATAGGTATTAGATCTTTTAAAAACATATAAAGCTCTTGGATCAAACTCAATTCAAATCAAAGGATAAAACCGTGATAGTCTCTTAGGCGATTTTTTATGTATGAACACCTTTCAAATCATATTTTGTGCTTAATTACAACATATTTTTGACTCCTGTAATTGGTATTAGTTACATTTCAATCATATGAAGCCCTTGGATCAAACTTATTTCAAATCGAAGGGGAAAACCGTCATAGTCTCTTAGGCGATTTGTGGTGTATGAACACCTTTGAATCATTTTGTTGTGAATAATTACCAAATATTTTTGAGTCCTTGAACAGGTATTAGATATATTTAATCATATGAAGCCCTTGGATCAAACTCAATTCAAATTAAAGGGTAAAACCATCATAGTCTCTTAGGCGATTTGTGTTGTATGAAGACCTTTCACACTAGTAGAATAAATGCTATTTGAGGCGTTTTTAGCATAGCATCAAACGGGGGGGGGGGCGCAAATAGAAGCTCTATTTGAGGCGTTTTTAAAACGCCTCAAATAGAGCTTTGATGTGAGGCGTTTTTCAAAAAACGCCTCAAAGAAAGCCTATATCTGAGGCTATTCTACAAATAACGCCTCAATGGAAGCTCTAGATGAGGCGTTTTTTTACAATAAAACGCCTCAAATATGGTTTCTATTTTGATAGAAGCCCTTTCTGAGGCGTTTTATTGTAGAAAAATGCCTCAAATAGAGACTCATTTAATATTAAAAAAAACGTATTCTGGTACATTCATAGGACTAAAATGTCTGATAAACCTGTTTTCTTTTTTCAATTTGCCATAATCAGCTGTATAGGCATTTATAATTAATACCTGTAATACAAACCAATATTTTCTAAAGTGAACATGCTCAACATTATATAGCTCAAAAGATTCTTCATTATAATCACCAACACCAGTTTTCAATTTCGGAGGATGATAAGTCAAACAAAATGTGTATATAAGGCTATAGTTTTACAAGTTCAAAGATAAATTATAATAGTTCAACTAACACAACAATTAGTGAAATACGATGCCCATTTGTCTCGTATTTCATTCATCCCGCTATTGGTGTAGGACTCTCCCGCTTGTGAGTTCAAAGCCTATAAATAACAAAAGGACAATAAACGTCAAGTGAAAGCAAGAAACAATAATTTTGCGCTTCATGAATTTTCAAATATATCAAACATTAGTAATTCTAAACTAAGACACATGTTCGTTTCACATTTCAATCACGCAAGCAGAACAAAAAGCTGAGAAAATAAACAATGTATACATTGGGTACAATTCTAATGGTCTGAGCATGAACCTATTAACCACATTTACAGGGAAGTACCTACTTTTAGTGGTCTGAGCATGAACCTGTTAACCACATATCAAATAAATACCCACTTTTAGTGGTCTGTGCATGAACCTGTTGACCCCGATCTAGAGAACTACAAACGCTATGAACACTTGACAAGGTGAAAAGATCCGGTTTTGTTCCTGATCTATTCATCTTAAGAAGATATTTAGGGCCTGAATTTCACTTTGGTGAGCAGAAAGCTTCTTATCCACAAGATCCATCATTTGGGCACGACCGCTATCATAGCATTCCACGTAACCAAGCTAATAGAATCCATCTCATCAAATAGTCTAGTTGCTTCATCAATCAGCCCACATTTCAAGTTAAAGTACATAATTGAATTACCAAAACAGTTGATCGAGTCAGTTTTGTAAATTTCGGGTTCTGCTAATTTCGGTGCTAGGTTGACATAACCTTTTAGATAGAAATCAACCCACATTTCAAGTTAAAGTATACATTTCTATGTACGGTTTCACTTAAACCCTATGGTTGCTCATTTTAGATAAAGATCGAGCATATACATATTTGTATCACAACAGAACTAATGAATTTCTGAACAGAAGGACCAGCAGTCCTTCAGAAACTTAAAAGCCGGATTGACAGCAATTTGTTCTTATTGTACACTTATAAAGAGAATTTTTTGGGAGGGATTAGTTAGTATGAATCAAAAATGAAAAAAATTGCTTTTCCCAATATTCTATGCTACTAAACACCTGCTTAAAATACTTGTAATCAAACTATATAACAGCATGATAGAAAAAAGTTGTCCGCAACTTATCAAACTATCTCAGAAGATTTATGCAGCTACTCAAGAGTGAAGGTTTTTTTGTCAAAGTAAGAGTGAAGGGTTTTTTTGTCACAACATACCTTCTCCAAGTCATTTGCCGTTGTGCAGCTTCTTACTATATCGTACATGTAGCGCATCACGAAGTAGCCAGAAGTCACATCACCGCTTTGTTGAGGGCACTAGAAAGACATATTAGAAAGTGGATTAGAAATTTGGTGTGGGAATCAGAGCTAATAGTATAAAGTGGAATAAATGTACTCGAACAAGCAAACTTTTACCTTCATAGATTTCCATAATGGTTCTTTTCTTTTTACCTTCATTAGACCACCACTCATTCTGAACCTTTTGAGAGGACTACAAGAAGTATCATGTTAGCTATAAGCTATCCTAAAGTCAATTTAAAAAAAAAAACAGAAAATTGGTTCTTTCTTTTTTTACTTACCTGAGAACTACCATCTTTATATACAACTTGAGGCCTCCTTTAAGGGTGATCGAGTCAAATTCATAAATGGTGCTGGTTTGTGGACATATCCCAAGTAACACCCAATGCTTACTGCATTTGTTAATCATGACATGTATGAGAAGGAATAATAAAAGGTTCGATAACACCAAAGTATCATGACATGCTTATTGTTAATTTACCTATTGATAATCGGAGCCAAGATGAATGCATCACCATTTTCAGATGACTTCTGAAATGCCTGCGTAACATACGTTATTGCATCCTCTGCTTTCTTCATCAATTTAGTATCCGCAGTAGCGCTAGGGCACAGCCATCCAATCCGACATTGGATATCGTCTTTAACTAAATCATCTTGAAGCATCCTATATGTATGATACTAGTGAATTAAGTATTTGGGAATACATATAAATGTAAGAAATTAAGGAAAGTGTAATAAATTAGTCACAAGACCTCATAAAAATTTTAAGTATTGGTATATTAAGCTCACTTCCCTTGAGGAATTTCTTGAGGTCGTCTTTGCCTACTTCTCTCTTTATTTCCTCATTGTAAAAAAAAGCTTTCGCATCAAAGTAGATGCTATAGGTCTCCCCGTCAACCATCGTGCCAACAAGTGTATTCAACCACTGACAATCTGGACTTAAGGACTCTACTATGCACTCATTTGTGGGTATCTTCTTTGGGGTCCCGGACAATTGAGATGGGTGTGAGTTGCTGCCCACTATCTCATGTTCTTTTCCACCCTATTAGTCAAACAATTAAAATAAAAAAAAGGATTAGAAGTAATACCGTATAATTCATAAAATAGGCATAATCGTGGAATTCCATATGATAGTCTAACCTCATCCCCAAAACTCATTAATGCAATTGGCCACTGGACAAAACCTCCAACTGCATCACTTAACATATAGATATCAAATGCTGGCACAGGAACCGGAAGTGGAAGGCTCAAGAATTTATCGGGAACAACCATCACTTTTACCCTCACGAAATTGGGCAAAATTGAACCATGATGGCACACTTCTCCCGGGAATAACTTGCCACGGGCAACCTCATATGGCACTTGACTGTGAGGATCTTTGAAGAGAAGGTGGCAAGGCGTATCATCCTGATTAGAAAGGCATGAGGAAAAAAATGACAAGTCAAAATCAGAAGTGTCTGCAATTAATTTTTAAATTTCTTAACAGTTTGCTAGTGGATGATATTTGGTTTTTATCATCTTTAAGAAAATCTTTTCAAAGACGCGCTAGGAATAATATGGTATATGAAGCTGCACTTTTGAGGACATAGGTGAATGAGAAGCAAGGTAATAACACAAGGGACAAACACATGGTTTATTTTGTGAAAATTGAACCACAGAACCAACATATAACATGCAACTGAACCAGAACCAAAGCTATAACACCTGAACCAACATATAACACCCAGAACCAACATAACACCAGAAAGTCTTCAATGACTTAGAATGTTCGAGAACCAGAACCAAAGTGAAAACCAACATATAACACCCAGAACAAGAACCAACATATAACACTTGAACCAAGAACAACCAAAGCTATAAGACTGAATATGAGATAAACATTTAACACCCTGAACCAGAACCAACATGGTGTGTGTGTGTGTGTGTGTGAGGGTGGGGGACTATGAGGATTAGTATTGTTGGGTTTTGCAGAGCTAAACAAGTATGATACAGTTTATTGATATTGAATGTTGATAATGAACCACAAGCTTTACAAAGATCATACATGGTGGAGGAACTACGATGCCATATTATCTGCTGTTTGATTTAAATGAAACTATTCCATTGTGTTAGAAGGTGACCATGTTTGGCTGCTGTTTAGGGTTTTTGGATTGTATTACTTGTATCTCGGTCGAAACCTATGTGTCAACTGCCAATGCTGCTCTTCTCTACTGTTGCTGGACTTTTTGGATAAACATTTGTTTGGTATCATTATTAGTTCCAGTTTTTGGTGCTAGTAACTTATGTCATATGATATTGGGCTGCATAATGAAATAAACAGTAGCTATACTTATGCCAAGCATGATTATACTAAATATGGTAATATCAAGGAAGCCACAGTTTTAGGTACCAATTTCTTAAGAAATAGGACAATTCTCCGCTGATCCTCTCTAGACGGTATCTCATTAAATAACTTCGGATCAATACAGATTAGGAATCCTCTTAGCATTTCTGCAGAAAATTATTCTTTGCATAGCCACATGAGATGCGCATCGCTAATGAAATGCATGATAAAAGTTTGTTCAGTGCTGTAAAGTAAGGAACTATATATCAGTTTTACCTTAATTTCACGTGGTTGAGATGGCATTGAACGAGTCCCTTGACCATTACCAAAAGGATTTAGGCAAAACACAGGAACTTCGGGAGCATCGGGATTATTAGGAACTACCGGAACATCTAGAACATTAGGAACTTCGAGAGCATTCGGATCACTAGTGAACGCATGTACATCCGAAACAAGAGGCAAGGTGAAGGCCGGCAAAACCCATTTGTTGCAAAATAGAGGACATATTACTCATTACCTCGAGCTTCATCTCTTCTCTAAGTTCCTTCCTTAGTTCATTCTTTAGGGCCTCTCGATCCTCCGAAGTTGCTGCTTTTTTTCTTGAACCACCAACTTTGCCTAAGTCACCAAATGCTTGCTTCATGGTTACATTAACGCCACCAAAACCTCTTGCCCGACTTGGGTGATCTTCCTTCTCACCAAGAGCATAATATAAAGCATCTCTATTTCTATCTTGAATAAATTCTCCATGGTTCTGCTTCTCTCTTAGTTCAAGCTAAGATTAATTTCATATAAAAAAAATATGAGCAAGCAATAGCATACAATTCTTCCAGCATGACAGAATGACTAAATACAGAATGACAGAAGAAACAAATTGATAGGATGATTGATTTCAGATGACAGAATGATAGGATGACAGATGATAACACAGATGATAAGAGTAGTTAACATAACAGATGCAAATGAAGATGCGATGATGATAAGAGTAGATGTTATATACTTACATATCTTTCGGCTACTTCCTTGGTTTTCTGTTTCTTTATCACATACTTGCCAGATTTTTTATCCTTTGTATGCATTGCACAGAACCAGTCATCCGCCCGATTGACGTCCATGGTAATCATAGAGGTCGAGTCATTTTCACCTGACACGGAAGTACTCATCGGATAAAAACCATCCTTGATCCAAATCTGACGAGCAGTGTTGAAGTCATTTTGGCCCAAGTGATGATGATGCTCATTCCCTTTTGCACACTCAATAGCCTTATCACGTTTTCTCTTAAGAACACGGGGAAAAAAAAATAACCAGCATTAAAAGCATTAACAGTACAATTAGATCAAAATAAATTTTGTAGTGATTATTTAGCTTACCTTGGCCGGACTTGAAGTTTTAATTTGCTGAAAAAGTTTCCAATCTTCTACGCTTATATGTTTCCAAATTTCATGGGGCTCCTTTCCATTTTGAGATTTGATTCTCTTCCTTGTCTTAGTGATCCATCCACTTACCAATTTGCTTTTGAAATCCCTATACCTTTTCGCAACTAAAGACAAGAAGTTCTTCCTCAATCTCTTCTCATCAGGAATATGAAATAGATTCTAAAAGGAATCAAATATGAAAAACAAGATTAGCAATAAAAACTAAAGAGCACGCATCCTTCTATTCAACACTGTAAAGGAATAGAAATCAATTATTCTGAAAGTTTATGCTCAACAATGTAAAGGGATGTCAAACATGTGCTACTCAGTGTATAATTATAGAGGCAAGATACACCAACAGCAGTACATACCACGTATAACATAAAATTACTGTAAAGGGATGTGCTACTCACGTACAAGAGGACATATTAACTCTTCCAACACATGTTTGTGCATAACAGTAGAAACAGTACGTAAATTTTGCCTTGAAGGTACTGGAACCCATAATATATTACAAGTTTGTGTCAATGCATCAACTGTACAATTACAGAGGCAAGATACACCAACAGCAGTACATACCACCAAAACCTTTAAGTCATCCTAGACCGGCTTACTTCGGCAGCAAACACAAAATATTATAGCTTCCATGGTTTCAGTTTTAGCCAGGTCAGTTTATGGTATACAATATTTACCTCTGCCGAGGTGATCATTAAACAACATGTCATATTTGAGTGGCAGGTGAGTGGCTATTCGAGTGGCAGCAGGTAAACAAACAGTACAGCAGGTGATAAGCAGGTGAGCATGACATATTCAAGATAGCATGTGTTCAGATAGCATGAATTAAGACAGTAAAAAAACTACAGCTAAACCCAGCAAAAGCACAACGAGTGCACGAAACGAGTTTTAATCATTAAGAAGTTATTTTTATTTCAAAAGCCCAATAATATGAGTTAAGACACAAACAAGGGCATTAAATAAGGGCATAATATTACCATGGTGTCTAGCCACATCATTTTTCTCTTTCCTTCGGTGACATCCTTCCAATTCCAATTAATGTTGAACTTTCGCATGCAAAACCCGGCATGTTGGCCATATCTCAGTTGCCATTTACCAATTGAATGGTTGAGGTCATCAAATTTAAGATGCATAGACTCCGAACCTTTTAACCCCTTTGTTGCACATCTTCTAGTGGCAGAGCCCTTGATTTGTAGTAAGCTCTTTGTTGCACTTGTTGGTTGTAATTCTTGGGAGGGTTGTTGGACAGGTTGAAGATGGTCAAAGGGCACAGAGATTGATGGACCCGTCACTTCGATCCCCTGTAATGCAGCTCTATCTGCCTCCATCTCATGAAGATCTATCCAGTTGGCAATCTCCTCGAGCCTATGAGCCTCCATCTCTGCAGCAATGTCATCTACATCACCCTTGTCATTCTCCATCTCAGCGCAATAAGGGGCATCATCACTGTCACTGTCACCCTCGAGATCATCGTCATCTTCCTCATCAACGTAATCATCATCATCCTCAGATATCTTGTAGTTATCTGCGTCATCCATTGCTGAATTCCTGAAAATATGGTCAAATTAAACACAAATTGTACATAATAGCCAGAATTTATGATTACAATTATACGGTTTCACATCATACCTCTTTAGGATAATTAAGAATTTTCAACAGTAAGCCCTTATGTATGGTCAGGACGCACAAAGATTGTGTCAAGATCCGCTACATCACTCACATTGCTTTTAGGAATTGAGAAAGGTGGAATATCCTCAAAATCATCATACTCCTCTTCATTAAGGACATCCCATGCACCTAAAATTTGTTTCTTTCCATGAACCACAAGAGACCGGTGGTGGTTAGAAGGGTCAAGAACATAGAACACTTGTCTAGCTTGTGATGCAAAAATGAATGGCTCCTCAGTGTCTCGCAAACGATTCATATCCACTTAAGTAAAACCAAATTCATCTATTTGGACACCACGTCGACTATTCTCAATCCACTTGCATCGAAAAAGAGGAACCTTAAAGTCACAATAATCTAGTTTCCATATTTCTTGAATTATCCCATAGTATGATTGTGTTGCATCAATAGGAGATTTGTCCTTAGAGCTAGCAAATTCTCTTGATGATGCAATCATTGTCACACCACTATTCTGCACAGATAATGACTTCTTATCTTGACATTCACTATAGAAAGTGTATCAATTTATGGTATACCCTTCGTAAGAGAACACACACTCTCTAGGACCATAAGCAAGCCATTTGAGTGTATTAGATACATCATCAGTATCAATATTTGACAATTCTTCCATTACGTCATTATAAAACCAATCAATGAACGTGCGGTTATGCTCCTGCATCAGCCGCCTTTCACCTCTTGAAGGATAAATGGAAGCTAAAAATTTCTTATGCCTTGTCAAATATGGTTCAACCGCTTCACTTTGTTGCAACACATATAAATGCGCCTTCATTCTCAAATATGATGGAGGTGAGATTTCTTTGGCGCCAACCAGACCTTTGCCTTCATACCTTCCATCTTCTGTTGTTCTTGGAAGACCAATAGCTTGAAGTCTATCCTCGTATTCACTACAAAACTCATAAACCTCGTCACTAACAATGCCTTGAATGATACTAGCTTCTGGTCTGGCCGGATTTCTCACCTTATCTTGTAGAGTACCCATGTGTCTTTCAAAAGGATACGCCCACCTTAGATATACAGGACCACACAACTTGATCTCTCGGACAATATGTGTTATTAAATGAACCATAATATCAAAAAAAGAAGGCGGAAAATACATCTCAAATTGGCAAAGTGTTTCAACAATGTCAACTTGTAATGCATCTAATGTTGTTGGGTCAACCACCTTGTTGCATATGGTATTGAAAAAAGAACAAAGTTTAGTAATAGCATGCCTTACATGTTTCGGCAAAATTCCCCGAATTGCAATCGGTAAAAACACCTGCATCATGACATGAGAATCATGGGACTTCATGCCAACTATTTTCATATCAGTCTTGGACACTAGCCGTTTCAGATTCGAAGAGTATCCAGTAGGAACCTTGATCCCGTATAAACACTCACAAAATGCGCGTTTTTCGACTTTAGATAAGGTGTAGCAAGCTGGTGGAAGATAAAAGGATGAACTTTTCCCCTTCTTTGTCGTGCTCTTCTCAATTGGCCACAACTGTGTTCGAATCTTCATACATTCCATGTCTTTACGCACTTTGTAGCCATCCTTTGTTTTCCCAGTTATATTAAGCAAAGTCCCGAGAATAGATCACACACATTCTTCTCTATGTGCATCACGTCAAGACAATGTCTTACCGGCAAGTCTTGCCAATACAGAAGTTCCCAAAAAATGGACGCTTTCTTCTAAAGACCCTCAAACTCTTTCGGTTTCACATTCTTACCAAAAACCGTTTCTATACCTTTAACCCGTTCATAGACCTCTTTTCCACTTAATGGCCTACGAGCCACTTCTTCCTCCACTTTCCCATTGAATGGTAACTTCTTCTTACGATAAGGGTGAAAGCGATTGAGAAACCTTCGATGATTCATGTACACATATTTCCCCGAATGCGCCAAATATGTTGATTTCATATCATCATCACATATAGGGCATGCTTGCTTCCCTTTAACCTTATAACCCGATAAATTACCATAAGCCGGAAAGTCATTCACGGTACAGAATAGCATTGCACGCAACGTAAAGTTCTCATTGGCATGTGCATCGAACACTGTGACACCTTCATTCCACAACTTCTTAAGATCATCAATAAGTGGTGCGAGGTAAACATCTATTTCGTTCCCGGGCTGTTTAGGCCCGGATATCAAAAGTGACAGCATAATATATTTGCGCTTCATGCAAAACCACGGAGGCAAATTATATATTACTAACAAAATAGGCCATGTGCTATGTAAACTACTCAGACTACCATATGGGTTCATTCCGTCAGTGCAAAGCCCGAGTCTAAAATTTCTAACTTCATTCTTAAACTCCGGATATTTATCATCAATGATCTCCCATTGAGGAGAATCTGCTGGATGTCTCAACTTCCCATCTTTTTTCCTCCGATCTGCATACCACCTTAAGTGTTGAGCATCACTCTTTATGGAAAACAAGCGTCTAAGGCGTGGTATCAATGGAAGATACCATAACACCTTTGCAGAAGGATACTTCTTACCAACCTCAAATTCAATCCCATCCGGCAACTTGTAACGTGACATACCACAACGATGGCACTGATGTGAATTAGCATACATATTTCGATACAGTATGCAATCATTTGGACATGCATCAATCTTATCATAACCTAAACCCAATGGACAAATTAACTTTTTCGCATAATAATGCGACTCGGGAATTTGGTTTCCATCGGGGAACATGTCTTGGAGAGCTTTCAATAATTCCGTGAAGCTTTTGTCACTCCAACCATACTTTGCTTTGATGTTAAAAAATTTTAATACCGCGGAAAACTTAGTGTACTTAGTGCATCCAGGATATAAGGGAATTTTACATGACTTGGTTAAACTTTCAAATGCTTCGGTGGTAAAATGATCTTTAATCCCATCTAACATCTCATTTAACCGATCATCATCATTATCCTCATCATTATCAACACCATTGCCCTTACCTAAAACATCCTCATGAATAATGTCATCATTAGGTTCTCCCCTAAGGTGATTTTCTATTTCAATAAGTTGTTCAATTTCTACATGTCGTTCAATCATGTCATCATTTACTCTAGAACATCCCTTATATATTCCTTCTTCACCATGCCATATCCATATGTGATAATCTTGTCTAAACCCACGACAAATAACATGTTCCCTTAACAACCTTATACTATAGACCTTCACCACATTACAACAATCCACACAAGGGCAATAAAAACCTTCATCTCCAGTATTTTTAGCGTAATCTAACGCAATCCTGCAGAATTCCTCGACCCCTTTTTGGAACTCCAACGAATTCCGCTTACCATACATCCAATTTCGATCCATCACAAGTACACCCCACTAAAGAGAAAAAAAGCCAATCAAAACAAATGGAAAACACATTTCAATTGCAAAGTTTAAGTCAACCTATACATGGATGCATCCGAAAGGTCCTTATCACTCCAACCTAACCCATCCTTGAACATTTAATCCCACTAGTGAATGTATGCCAACTCTAACTCTAAGGAAAATTCGGCAGCATTTCCCCACAGTTCTCCAAGTACACGATATAGGAAAATATTTACCTATATATGTATCCGAAGAACAACATAGGGAAATGATGAGCCGAAATTTTCCTTATAGCGAGAAAGCATACATTCACCTCCTAAGTGAGATCGAATGTTCAAGAACAGTCCCAATCCGGGGACTATTCAAGATGTACCCCTAATGAGTACATCTTGAATGGGTATCTAGGCCTATGATGATGATGCATGGATAGCAAAAACAAGCAAAGCACTAATATATATCAAACCCAAATAACAATTTCCATTCCATATATTTAAATCAATCACATGACTGAACATGCATAATATTTGATTAGAAAAGGCCATATAATTTAGTAATGTTTAATGAAAAGTATATTTGCAAGGAAAAAAAAAATGAAAGGTAAGGAATCATACCAAATATACTCGAGAAACTTTATGCTCCAAAAATAGGTGAAGTAGCCTGCATTAATTTATATTAAACCACTACTGGTTAATTTGCCCCATAATATAATAAATGAAAACATAAGACATTATATGTTCATAAAGCACAACTAATAGAAAACATCAACCAGATTTATGTGAATTGTGAAGTAACACCGACAACGAAGGGAAACTACAACAACGAAGTAAAAGTGGAAGATGGAAAGCCATTATATGTTTCACTTAGGACTCTTTCTGGTTACTTACAACAGAAGAAATTATATGTTTCACTTAGGCAACTCTTTTCTAGTTACAAGATAATACATTATATGTTTCACTTAGGCAACTCTTTTCTAGTCTAATTGTGCAAAAACGTTTGTTAATTACAAACTTCAATGGAAAGCCAGAGAAATGGAATATACGCATAAGGATGATGATAATGGTGGAATGAGGAAGCACATGGAAAGAAAGAACTACAGGAGATTTAAGTTTATATATAGCCAGCAAGTGAGCTCCATCACCTACTCACCTCGTGGATTCTTTTTTACCGAGTCAGTTGCAATAAATTTGAATACTTCCGATACTTATTTCCCTCAGTTAATTGAAGTAGCAATAAGAAATTCTCTTCTCAAATCAATGGCAATTCTATTATTAGGGTCATTGGATATTATTTGGGTTTGCAAACATCGGACCCTTACCTCCCTTACCCTATCCAATCACTTGAAACTCATACCAACTCGTACCTATAGGATCCAAAAAAACTAAACCCATACCCTTAAAAAAAACTAAACTGAATGTAGCTTAATGCTCATTCTCTTCCCCTCTCAAATACCTCCTCCAATTCATCGGTCGAATACCGATAAACCTTGCTTAATACTCCCTTAAAATCCAGATTATTGCATAATTCCTAGAAAATTATCAAAACAAATTCTGGAATGAACGCCAAAACCCACTTCAGTTAAATTCTCCAGATTAGCATCACATTTCCAAGCAAATCATCCCGATTAGCATCACATTTCCAAGAAAATCACAAATAAACGCCAAAACCCACTTCAGTTAAATTCTGGAATGAAAAGAAATTCAAGATTTTGGCCAAAAAAATTGGCTCTTCTCCAATAAAATTCATATAAACCTTGCTTATACTCCCTTAAATTTTGCCCCACAAAAAAAATCAAGTTTTTTAGCATCCCAAATCCCAGAAAATCACAAATAAATGTTTTATGTCTACTATTTACACTCCAAAGATAAAACCCACTTCGGAATACTAATGAAATGAAAAGAAAATTCTAGAATTTGGCAGAAAATTGGTTCTTATGCAATAAAATTCATGTCCGACTGAAGTAAAAAGCTAAAAAATTTAGAAAGTAAAGGGAAAGATAGGAAGAACCAACCTGAGAATTGAAATTCCTTGTTTCAGTAATGGCGATAGAATAGAAAAATCATGTCTGAATGACGTGGACGGATGACGGCAGAGTTGAGACGAGGGATGAGAGATGAGAAACGGCAGAGATGACGGCGGAAACCTCCTTCTCAAAGAACTATGATTCCAGGACGTAGATTGTAGTTGCAGATAGAGTGGGAGAACCAATTTTAAGAGGGAAGCATTACTGTGTATACTTACAAATGTAAGGCGTTTTTCTAAAAATGACGCATCAATATAAATGTGAGGCATTTTATTTAAAATGACGCATCACAGTGTTAAGTTTGTTTTTTAAAAAAAATTACTTGAAATTGTATTTTGCTGCTATAAGTGAAAAAAGCCTCAAATACATAGCCTCAAATAGCTATTATTCTACTAGTGTCAAATTATTTTGTTGTGTATAATTACCAAATATTTTTGAGTCTTTGAATGGTATTAGATATATTTAGAGCATATGAAGCCGTTGGATCAAACATATTTCATATCAAAGGGTAAAATGGTTAAAGTCTCTTAGGCGATTTATGGTGTATGAAAACCTTTCAAATCATTTTGTTGTGAATAATTACCAAATATTTTTGAGTCCTTGAATAGGTATTAGATATATTTAAATCATATGAAGCCCTTGGATAAAACTCAATTCCAATCAAAGGGTAATATCGTCATAGTCTCTTAGGCAATTTATGGTAAATGAACACCTTTCAAATCATTTTGTTGGGAATAATTGCCAAATATTTTTGAGTCCTTGAATAGGTAATAGATCTTTTTAAAGCATATGAAGTCCTTGGATCAAACACAATTCAATTCAAAGGGTAAAACTGTCATAGTCTCTTAGGGGATTTGTGGTGTATGAACACCTTTCAAATCATTTTTGTGCTTAATTACCAAATATTTTGACTCCTTGAATAGGCATTAGATATATTTAAATCATATGAAGCCATTGGATCAAACTTATTCATATCAAAGAGTAAACCCCTCATAGTCTCTTAGGCGATTTGTGGTGTCTGAAAACCTTTAAATCATTTTGTTGTGAATAATTACCAAATATTTTTAGTCCTTGAATAGGTATTCGATATATTTAAAGCAAATGAAGCCCTTGGATCAAACTCAATTCTAATCAAAGGGTAAAACCGTCATAGTCTCTTAGGCGATTTATGGTGTATGAAAACCTTTCAAATCATTTTGTTGTGAATAATTACCAAATATTTTTGAGTCCTTGAATAATTATTAGATATATTTAAGGCATATGAAGCCCTCGGATAAAACTCAGTTCAAGTCAAAGGGTAAAACCGTCATAGTCTCTTAGGCGATTTGTGGTGAATAAACACCTTTCAAATCATTTTGTTAGGAATACTTACAAAATATTTTTGAGTCATTGAATAGTTATTAGATATTTTTAAAGCATATGAAGTCCTTGGATCAAACTCAATTCAAATCAAAGGGTAAAACCGTCATATTCTCTTAGGGGATTTGTGGTGTCTAAACACTTTTCAAATCATTTTTTGTGCTTAATTACCAAGTATTTTTGACTCCTTGAATAGGTATTAGATGTTTTTAAATCATATGAAGCCATTGGATCAAGCTTATTTCATAAAAATGGGTAAAATCGTCATAGTCTCTTAGGCGATTTTTGGTGTATGAATACCTTTCAAATCATTTTGTGGTGAATAATTACCAAATATTTTTAGTCCTTGAATAAGTATTAGATATATTTAAAGCATATGACTCCCTTGGATCAAACTCAATTCAAATCAAAGGGTAAAACCGTCATTGTCTCTTAGGTGATTTGGGGTGAATGAACACCTTTCAAATCATTCTTTGTTCTTAATTACCATATATTTTTGACTCCTTGAATAGGTATTATATATATTTCAATCATATGAAGCGCTTGGATCAAACTGATTTCATATCAAAGGGTAAAACCGTCACAGTCTCTTAGGCATTTTGTGGTGTATGAAAACCTTGTAAATCATTTTGTTGGGATTAATTACCAAATATTTTTGAGTCATTGAATATGTATTAGATATATTAAAAGCAAATGAAACCCTTGGATCAAACTCAATTCAAATCAAAGGGTAAAACTTTCATAGTCTCTTAGGCGATTTTTGGTGTATAAATACCTTTCAAATTATTTTTTGTTCGTAATTACAAAATATTTTTGACTCCTTAAATTCGTATTAGGTATATTTCAATCATATGAAGCCCTTGGATCAAACTTATTTCAAATCAAAGGGTAAAACCGTCATAGTCTCTTAGGTGATTTGTGGTGTATGAACAACTTTCGAATCATTTTGTTGTGAATAATTACCAAATATTTTTGAGTCCGTGAATATGTATTAGATACACTAAGCATATGAAGCCCTTGGATCAAACTCAATTCAAATTAAAGGGTAAAACCATCATAGTCTCTTAGGCGATTTGTGGTGAATGAACAGCTTTCAAATCATTTTTGTGCTTAATTACCATATAATTTTTCCTTCTTGGAAAGGTATTAGATATATTTCGTTCATATAAAGCGCTTGGATCAAACTTATTTCATATCGAAGCGTAAAACCGTCATAGTCTCTTAGGCGATTTTTGGTGTATGAACACCTTTCAATTCTTTTAGTGTGAATAATTACCATATATTTTTGAGTCTTTGAATAAGTATTAGATATATTTAGAGCATATGAAGCAGTTGGATCAAACTTATTTCATATCAAAGGGTAAACTGTCATAGTCTTTTAGGCAATTTATAGTGTATGAAAACCTTTCAAATCATTTTGTTGTGAATAATTACCAAATATTTTTGAGTCCTTGAATAGGTATTAGATATAGTTAAAGTATATGAAGCCCTTGGATCAAACTCAAAAAAAATCAAAGGGTAAAACCGAAATAGTCTCTTAGGCGATTTATGGTGTCTGAAAACCTTTCAATTCATTTTGTTGTGAATAATTACCAAATATTGTTGAGTCTTTGATTAGGTATTAGATATATTTAAAGCATATGAAGCCCTTGGATAAAACTCAATTTAAATCAAAGGGTAAAACTGTCATAGTCTCTTAGGCGATTTGTGGTGTATGAACACCTTTCAAATCATTTTGTAAAGAATAATTACCAAACATTTTTTAGTCCTTGAATAGGTATTATATCTTTTTAAAGCATTTGAAGTCCTTAGATCAAACTCAATTCAAATCAAAGGGTAAAACCGTTAAAGTCTCTTAGGCAAATTGTGGTGTATGAACACCTTTTAAATCATTTTGTGTGCTTAATTACCAAATATTTTTGACTCCTTGAATTGGTATTAGGTATATTTCAATCATATGAAAACTTGTTTCAAACTTATTTCAAATCAATGGGTAAAACGATCATACTCTCTTAGGTTTTTTGTGGTGAATGAACACCTTTCAAATCATTCTTTGTGCTTAATTACCATATATTTTTGAGTCCTTGAATAGGTATTAGAGATATTTCAATCGTATGAAGCGCTTGGATCAAACTGATTTCATATCAAAGCGTAAAACCGTCATAGAATATTAGACATTTTGTGGTGTATGAAAACCTTTCAAATCATTTTGTTGTGAATAATAACCAAATATTTTTGAGTCCTTGAATAAGTATTAGATATATTTAAGGCATATGAAGCCCTCGGATCAAACTCAGTTCAAGTCAAAGGGTAAAACCGTCATAGTCTCTTAGGCGATTTGTGGTGAATAAACACCTTTGAAATTATTTTGTTAGGAATAATTACAAAATATTTTTGAGTCATTGAATAGTTATTAGATCTTTTTAAAGCATATGAAGTCCTTGGATCAAACTCAATTCAAATCAAAGGGTAAAACCGTCATATTCTCTTAGGGGATTTGGGGTGAATGAACACCTTTCAAATCATTCTTTGTTCTTAATTACCATATATTTTTGACTCCTTGAATAAATATTAGATATATTTCAATCATATGAAGCGCTTGGATCAAACTGATTTCATATGAAAGGGTAAAACCGTCACAGTCTCTTAGGAATTTTGTGGTTTACGAAAACCTTTTAAATCATTTTGTTGGGATTAATTACCAAATATTTTTGAGTCATTGAATATGTATTAGATATATTAAAAGCATATGAAGCCCTTGGATCAAACTCAATTCAAATCAAAGGGCAAAACTGTCACAGTCTCTTAGGCGATTTTTGGTGTATGAATACCTTTCAAATTATTTTTTGTCCTTAATTACAAAATATTTTTGACTCCTTAAATTGGTATTAGATATATTTCAATCATATGAAGCCCTTGGATAAACTTATTTCAAATCAAAGGGTAAAACCGTCATAGTCTCTTAGGTGATTTCTGGTGTATGAATAACTTTCGAATCAATTTGTTGTGAATAATTGCCAAATATTTTTTAGTCCGTGAATATGTATTAGATATATTAAGTATATGAACCCCTTGGATCAAACTCAATTCAAATGAAAGGGTAAAACCATCATAGTCTCCTAGGCGATTTGTGGTGAATGAACACCTTTCAAATCTTAATTACCATATATTTTTTCCTTCTTGGAAAGGTATTAGATATATTTCGTTCATATAAAGCGCATGGATCAAACTTATTTCATATCGAAGCGTAAAAACCGTCTTAGTCTCTTAGGCGATTTGTGGTGTATGAACACCTTTCAATTCATTTTCGTGTGAATAATTACCAAATATTTTTGAGTCTTTGAATAAGTATTAGATATATTTAGAGCATATGAAGCCGTTGGATCAAACTTATTTCATATCAAAGGTTAAACTGTCATAGTCTTTTAGGCAATTTATGGTGTATGAAAACCTATCAAATCATTTTGTTGTGAATAATTACCAAATATTTTTGAGTCCTTGAATAGGTATTAGATATACTTAAAGTATATGAAGCCCTTGGATCAAACTCAAAAAAAATCAAAGGGTAAAACCGTCATAGTCTCTTAGGCGATTTATGGTGTATGAAAACCTTTCAATTAATTTTGTTGTGAATAATTACCAAATATTTTTGAGTCTTTGATTAGGGTTTAGATATATTTAAAGCATATGAAGCCTTTGGATAAAACTCAATTTAAATCAAAGGGTAAAACCGTCGTAGTCTCTTAGGCGATTTGTGGTGTATGAACACCTTTCAAATCATTTTGTTAAGAATAATTACCAAATATTTTTTAGTCCTTGAATAGGTATTAGATCTTTTTAAAGCATTTGAAGTCCTTAGATCAAACTCAATTCAAATCAAAGGCTAAAACCGTTAAAGTCTCTTAGGCAAATTGTGGTGTATGAACACCTTTTAAATCATTTTTTGTGCTTAATTACCAAATATTTTTGACTCCTTGAATTGGTATTAGGTATATTTCAATCATATGAAACTTGTTTCAAACTTATTTCAAATCAAAGGGTAAAACGGTCATAGTCTCTTAGGTTTTTTGTGGTGAATGAACACCTTTCAAATCATTCTTTGTGCTTAATTACCATATATTTTTGACTCCTTGAATAGGTATTAAATATATTTCAATCGTATGAAGCGCTTGTGATCCAAAGTCAAGCCCACTTAAAGGCTCTTTGGTTCATGAACCAGTTGCACTTGTTTTGGAAGCTCTTGGCTTTTCTCCATTTGTTCTTAAGCCCGAGTTTGTTACTTGTTTAACTTGGATGGTGGATTAAGGCGTGCATCACATTTTGAAGAGCCCAAGTTCTGTTTGGGTTTCAAGCATGATTGTAAAGGAAGCCCAAGTTCTGTTTGGATTCCTATTTAATCTATTTCTTTTTTTGTTTTATTTCAAGCTTAAAATAAAGCCTAGTGATTACTGAAGACACTAAGGCAAGTAGGCGTGTGTTTTGTGGCTGATTAGGTATGTAATTAGGGGTTATTTACAGCTCATAATTGCTGATTGCCTTCTTTGTAGCAGCCCCTTAAATGAGGCTTAATTAGGGCATGAATTAAGGAGTTTTGTAACTCCTCAAAGCCATTCCTCTTAGGACGTTTTTAGGGTGTTTCAGCTCCTCCTTTGCTGCTCCTTATCTCTATATAAGGAGAGAAAATGATAATAGAAAGCAGATTTGAGTTTTGATAAAAAAACCTTTGTGTTATGGTTTTTACTTTGAGTTTGTCTCAAGTATTGCTAACCCTTATTACTTTGAGTGAGTCTTGAGTGATAAGCCTAGGAGAGATTGAGTGAGTCTTATCTTTGACCTAGAACCCCAAAACATTGAGTGTGTTCTTGTGTTTTGGAACTATTTCTTGTTTCGAGTGATTTCTTTTTAAAGTGAGTGTTCTATTGTTCGTAAGTTTAGAATCATCATCCAATCCCTTGGAGGGTGATTTTAGATTCACATCATCTGGTATCAGAGCTTTGGTGAAGAAATTCGTCGGAAAAATCGAGTTTTGGAGAAGAAATGAAACTGCCAGAATTCAACCCGTTTTTCATCCGACTTTGAAGGACGATTTCTCAACCTTCAGGAGTCCAAATTGGTTGATTCTTTTTTTCATTCTGTATAACTTTTTGTCTAGAATACTCACAGAATTTTTCATATTTTTGTGAATTTTTTGATATTAAACTGGGCACGTTTTTCGCAACTGCGCCAAAAACGGAGCAAATCTGGCACACAGAACTTCAAACGACAATTCCTCCTTCATACGGAAAGCTTTTCAAGAGTTTCTTTTTTTGATTCCGCTTGAAATTTCCTGAGTGTTATTAATCTGTAAGCCTTTGAGAGTCTCAAGGCCATTTACAGTTTCGTTTTGTTGTTCAAGTTTACGGCAGTTTGCATCTTGTATTTGTAATAGTCTAGCAAAAATAGTGAAATCATGGTTGAAGGTGATCTTGCTAGGATGTTACAAGTAATTACTGAGAAGTTGGAAAACTTAGAGAGAAAATCAGAAGCAAATGATGAAGATAAGGCTCAACAAAAGACTAGGTTAGATGCCATGTCCGAAATGTTGATGCAAGCAAGTAGAAAACTGAATTTTCTTGAAAATGAGGATGGTGAGGTTAATACACCTAGAAACTTTGATGATGATAGGGGTTTGAAAATTGAGATGCCTGAATTTGATGGGGGACATGATAGTGAGGCTTTTCTTGATTGGATGAGGCAAATTGAGACCGTTTTTGATTATAAGGGGTATAATGATGGGAAAAGGTTTAAACTTGCTGTCTTAAAACTCACTAAACTTGCTGCCTTGTGGTATGAAAACCTCAAGTCGAATAGAAGGAGAGAAGGAAAAGAGAAGATAGACTCATGGGTTAAGTTGAAAAAAAAGATGAGGGATAAATGGGTTAGTAAGGAGTATGAGCAAGAGCAGTACCTAAAACTTACCCACCTTTCTCAAGAAAATAACATGAGTGTGGAAGAGTACATGAAAGAGTTTGAAAAATTGTGCTTGATTTGTGATTTGCAAGAAAAGGAAACCTTTAAAATTGCTCGATTTGTTAAAGGTTTGTCCAAAGAGATAAGTAAGAAAGTAGAAGTGACTCACTATGCCACTTTTAGTGATGTTTGTAAACTTGCTTTGAAATATGAGGCACAAGCTAAGGAGGAAAAGGAGAAAGAGAAGCCCAAAACTTCTTCTTTCAAGGGTACTTCAAAATTTACTCCTTTCAACTCTAAAGGGAGTACTTTTCAAAGTAGAGCCTTTCCATCTTTAGTTCAAAATATAAAGATGGAAAGAGTAATGTAGTGGCCGACGCTTTGTCTCGTCGGAACTACTTGCTTTCTATGGTGGATGCTAAGATTTTGGGTTTTGAGCAACTCAAAGAGGGCTATCAACATGATCCTGATTTTGCAAGTGAGTCCGAGAGTCCATCAAAAGAGTTTGTGCAGCAAGATGGTTACCTCTTCAAGGGTAACAAGTTGTGTGTCCCAAAGAGTGGCGTGAGGGAGTTGTTGGTGAGGGAAGTGCATAGTGGTGGTTTGGCGGGTCACTTTGGCATCCAAAAGACTCTTGATATTCTTGGTGAGCATTTCTATTGGCCAAGAATGATCAAAGATGTGACTTTGGTTGTGGAGAGATGTGCTACTTGTCAAAAAGCAAAGGGTCACTTCACCAAAGGTCTCTACACTCCTCTTCCAGTTCCAGATGCCCCATGGGAGAGTGTTAGCATGGACTTCATTGTAGGATTACCAAGAACTCAAAGGGGAAGGGATAGCATCATGGTTGTTGTAGATAGATTCTCTAAAATGGCTCACTTCATAGCTTGTAATAAAACTGATGATGCTGTAAAAGTGGCGGAAATGTACTTTAAGGAAGTTGTCAAACTTCATGGCATTCCTCGAAGTATAGTTTCGGATAGGGACTCCAAGTTTCTTAGTCACTTTTGGAGGACCCTATGGAAGCTTGTTGGTACCAAGTTGCTATTTAGCACCTCTCATCATCCCCAAACTGATGGGCAAACGGAGGTGACAAATAGAACTTTGGGTACGTTGTTGAGAGGACTTGTAAGCAAAACGCAAAAAGATTGGGACATGAAACTAGCCCATGCTGAGTTTGCTTACAATCGAGCTCATTCCTTAACTACTTCTCGCTCCCCATTTGAAGTAGTTTATGGAGTGAATCCCTTTGTGCCTATTGATCTTATTCCTATGGTTAAAGGGGATATTGTGGAGAAAGATGCTAAAAAGAGGGTGGAAGCCTTTCAAAAAACCTGTGAGCAAGTGAAGAAAGGAATTGAGGAGATGAATAAGAAATACCAAGAGAGAGCAAACAAACGACGAAAGCAACCCATCTTTCAACCCGGGGATTTGGTTTGGCTTCATTTGAGGAAAGAGAGATTTCCCAAACTTCGCAAAAACAAACTCATGCCTCGTTCTGATGGTCCATTTAGAGTGACTGAAAGGGTGAATGATAGTGCTTACAAAATTGAGCTTCCTGATGAGTTGATGGGTGTTAGTGCTACGTTAAATGTGGGGGATTTGTCACCATACTTAGATGATTCAAGTTTGAGGGCAAACTCTTCAAAAGAAGGGGAGAATGATCCAAAGTCAAGCCCACTTAAAGGCTCTTTGGTTCATGAACCAGTTGCACTTGTTTTGGAAGCTCTTGGCTTTTCTCCATTTGTTCTTAAGCCCGAGTTTGTTACTTGTTTAACTTGGATGGTGGATTGAGGCGTGCATCACATTTTGAAGAGCCCAAGTTCTGTTTGGGTTTCAAGCATGATTGTAAAGGAAGCCCAAGTTCTGTTTGGATTCCTATTTAATCTATTTCTTTTTTGTTTTATTTCAAGCTTAAAATAAAGCCTAGTGATTACTTAAGACACTAAGGCAAGTAGGCGTGTGTTTTGTGGCTGATTAGGTATGTAATTAGGGGTTATTTACAGCTCATAATTGCTGATTGCCTTCTTTGTAGCAGCCCCTTAAATGAGGCTTAATTAGGGCATGAATTAAGGAGTTTTGTAACTCCTCAAAGCCATTCCTCTTAGGACGTTTTTAGGGTGTTTCAGCTCCTCCTTTGCTGCTCCTTATCTCTATATAAGGAGAGAAAATGATAATAGAAAGCAGATTTGAGTTTTGATAAAAAAAACCTTTGTGTTATGGTTTTTACTTTGAGTTTGTCTCAAGTATTGCTAACCCTTATTACTTTGAGTGAGTCTTGAGTGATAAGCCTAGGAGAGATTGAGTGAGTCTTATCTCTGACCTAGAACCCCAAAACATTGAGTGTGTTCTTGTGTTTTGGAACTATTTCTTGTTTCGAGTGATTTCTTTTTAAAGTGAGTGTTCTATTGTTCGTAAGTTTAGAATCATCATCCAATCCCTTGGAGGGTGATTTTAGATTCACATCAGCTTGGATCAAAGTGATTTCATATCAAAGCGTAAAACCGTCATAGACTATTAGACATTTTGTGGTGTATGAAAACCTTTCAAATCATTTTGTTGTGAATAATTACCAAATATTTTTGAGTCCTTGAATAAGTATTAGATATATTTAAGGCATATGAAGCCCTCGGATCAAACTCAGTTCAAGTCAAAGGGTAAAACCGTCATAGTCTCTTAGGCGATTTTTGGTGAATAAACACCTTTCAAATCATTTTGGTAGGAATTAATTACAAAATATTTTTGAGTCATTGAATAGTTATTAGATCTTTTTAAAGCATATGAAGTCCTTGGATCAAACTCAATTCAAATCAAAGGGTAAAACCGTCATATTCTCTTAGGGGATTTGGGGTGAATGAACACCTTTCAAATCATTATTTGTTCTTAATTACCATATATTTTTGACTCCTTGAATAGGTATTAGATATATTTCAATCATATGAAGCGCTTGGATCAAACTGATTTCATATGAAAGGGTAAAACCGTCACAGTCTCTTAGGAATTTTGTGGTTTATGAAAACCTTTTAAATCATTTTGTTGGGATTAATTACCAAATATTTCTGAGTCATTGAATATGTATTAGATACATTAAAAGCATATGAAGCCCTTGGTACAAACTCAATTCAAATCAAAGGGTAAAACTGTCATAGTCTCTTAGGCGATTTTTGGTGTATGAATACCTTTCAAATTATTTTTTGTTCTTAATTACAAAATATTTTTGACTCCTTAAATTGGTATTAGGTATATTTCTATCATATGAAGCCCTTGGATCAAACTTATTTCAAATCAAAGGGTAAAACTGTCATAGTCTCTTAGGTGATTTGTGGTGTATGAATAACTTTCGAATAATTTTGTTGTGAATAATTACCAAATATTTTTGAGTCCATGAATATGTATTAGATATATTAAGCATATGAAGCCCTTGGATCAAACTCAATTCAAATGAAAGGGTAAAACCATCATAGTCTCTTAGGCGATTTGTGGTGAATGAACACCTTTCAAATCATTTTTGCGCTTAATTACCATATATTTTTTTCCTTCTTGGAAAGGTATTAGATATATTTCGTTCATATAAAGCGCATGGATCAAACTTATTTCATATCGAAGCGTAAAACTGTCTTAGTCTCTTAGGCGATTTGTGGTGTATGAACACCTTTCAATTCATTTTAGTGTGAATAATTACCAAATATTTTTAAGTCTTTGAATAAGTATTAGATATATTAGAGCATATGAAGACGTTGGATCAAACATATTTCATATTAAAGGTTAAACTGTCATAGTCTTTTAGGCAGTTTATGGTGTATGAAAACCTTTCAAATCATTTTGTTGTGAATAATTACCAAATATTTTTGAGTCCTTGAATAGGTATTAGATATATTTAAAGTATATGAAGCCCTTGGATCAAACTCAAAAAAAATCAAAGGGTAAAACCGTCATAGTCTCTTATGCGATTTATGGTGTATGAAAACCTTTCAATTAATTTTGTTGTGAATAATAACCAAATATTGTTGAGTCTTTGATTAGGTATTAGATATATTTAAAGCATATGAAGCCCTTGGATAAAACTCAATTTAAATCAAAGGGTAAAACTGTCGTAGTCTCTTAGGCGATTTGTGGTGTATGAACACCTTTCAAATCATTTTGTAAAGAATAATTACCAAACATTTTTTAGTCCTTGAATAGGTATTAGATCTTTTTAAAGCATTTGAAGTCCTTAGATCAAACTCAATTCAAATCAAAGGGTAAAACCGTTAAAGTCTCTTAGGCAAATTGTGGTGTATGAACACCTTTTAAATCATTTTGTGTGCTTAATTACCAAATATTTTTGACTCCTTGAATTGGTATTAGGTATATTTCAATCATATGAAAACTTGTTTCAAACTTATTTCAAATCAATGGGTAAAACGATCATACTCTCTTAGGTTTTTTGCGGTGAATGAACACCTTTCAAATCATTCTTTGTGCTTAATTACCATATATTTTTGAGTCCTTGAATAGGTATTAGAGATATTTCAATCGTATGAAGCGCTTGGATCAAACTGATTTCATATCAAAGCGTAAAACCGTCATAGAATATTAGACATTTTGTGGTGTATGAAAACCTTTCAAATCATTTTGTTGTGAATAATAACCAAATATTTTTGAGTCCTTGAATAAGTATTAGATATATTTAAGGCATATGAAGCCCTCGGATCAAACTCAGTTCAAGTCAAAGGGTAAAACCGTCATAGTCTCTTAGGCGATTTGTGGTGAATAAACACCTTTGAAATTATTTTGTTAGGAATAATTACAAAATATTTTTGAGTCATTGAATAGTTATTAGATCTTTTTAAAGCATATGAAGTCCTTGGATCAAACTCAATTCAAATCAAAGGGTAAAACCGTCATATTCTCTTAGGGGATTTGGGGTGAATGAACACCTTTCAAATCATTCTTTGTTCTTAATTACCATATATTTTTGACTCCTTGAATAGATATTAGATATATTTCAATCATATGAAGCGCTTGGATCAAACTGATTTCATATGAAAGGGTAAAACCGTCACAGTCTCTTAGGAATTTTGTGGTTTATGAAAACCTTTTAAATCATTTTGTTGGGATTAATTACCAAATATTTTTGAGTCATTGAATATGTATTAGATATATTAAAAGCATATGAAGCCCTTGGATCAAACTCAATTCAAATCAAAGGGCAAAACTGTCATAGTCTCTTAGGCGATTTTTGGTGTATGAATACCTTTCAAATTATTTTTTGTTCTTAATTACAAAATATTTTTGACTCCTTAAATTGGTATTAGATATATTTCAATCATATGAAGCCCTTGGATAAACTTATTTCAAATCAAAGGGTAAAACCGTCATAGTCTCTTAGGTGATTTCTGGTGTATGAATAACTTTCGAATCAATTTGTTGTGAATAATTGCCAAATATTTTTTAGTCCGTGAATATGTATTAGATATATTAAGCATATGAACCCCTTGGATCAAACTCAATTCAAATGAAAGGGTAAAACCATCATAGTCTCCTAGGCGATTTGTGGTGAATGAACACCTTTCAAATCATTTTTGTGCTTAATTACCATATATTTTTTCCTTCTTGGAAAGGTATTAGATATATTTCGTTCATATAAAGCGCATGGATCAAACTTATTTCATATCGAAGCGTAAAAACCGTCTTAGTCTCTTAGGCGATTTGTGGTGTATGAACACCTTTCAATTCATTTTCGTGTGAATAATTACCAAATATTTTTGAGTCTTTGAATAAGTATTAGATATATTTAGAGCATATGAAGCCGTTGGATCAAACTTATTTCATATCAAAGGTTAAACTGTCATAGTCTTTTAGGCAATTTATGGTGTATGAAAACCTATCAAATCATTTTGTTGTGAATAATACCAAATATTTTTGAGTCCTTGAATAGGTATTAGATATATTTAAAGTATATGAAGCCCTTGGATCAAACTCAAAAAAAATCAAAGGGTAAAACCGTCATAGTCTCTTAGGCGATTTATGGTGTATGAAAACCTTTCAATTAATTTTGTTGTGAATAATTACCAAATATTTTTGAGTCTTTGATTAGGGTTTAGATATATTTAAAGCATATGAAGCCTTTGGATAAAACTCAATTTAAATCAAAGGGTAAAACCGTCGTAGTCTCTTAGGCGATTTGTGGTGTATGAACACCTTTCAAATCATTTTGTTAAGAATAATTACCAAATATTTTTTAGTCCTTGAATAGGTATTAGATCTTTTTAAAGCATATGAAGTCCTTAGATCAAACTCAATTCAAATCAAAGGGTAAAACCGTTAAAGTCTCTTAGGCAAATTGTGGTGTATGAACACCTTTTAAATCATTTTTTGTGCTTAATTACCAAATATTTTTGACTCCTTGAATTGGTATTAGGTATATTTCAATCATATGAAAACTTGTTTCAAAGTTATTTCAAATCAAAGGGTAAAACGGTCATAGTCTCTTAGGTTTTTTGTGGTGAATGAACACCTTTCAAATCATTCTTTGTGCTTAATTACCATATATTTTTGACTCCTTGAATAGGTATTAAATATATTTCAATCGTATGAAGCGCTTGGATCAAAGTGATTTCATATAAAAGCGTAAAACCGTCATAGACTATTAGACATTTTGTGGTGTATGAAAACCTTTCAAATCATTTTGTTGTGAATAATTACCAAATATTTTTGAGTCCTTGAATAAGTATTAGATATATTTAAGGCATATGAAGCCCTCGGATCAAACTCAGTTCAAGTCAAAGGGTAAAACCGTCATAGTCTCTTAGGCGATTTTTGGTGAATAAACACCTTTCAAATCATTTTGGTAGGAATTAATTACAAAATATTTTTGAGTCATTGAATAGTTATTAGATCTTTTTAAAGCATATGAAGTCCTTGGATCAAACTCAATTCAAATCAAAGGGTAAAACCGTCATATTCTCTTAGGGGATTTGGGGTGAATGAACACCTTTCAAATCATTCTTTGTTCTTAATTACCATATATTTTTGACTCCTTGAATAGGTATTAGATATATTTCAATCATATGAAGCGCTTGGATCAAACTGATTTCATATGAAAGGGTAAAACCGTCACAGTCTCTTAGGAATTTTGTGGTTTATGAAAACCTTTTAAATCATTTTGTTGGGATTAATTACCAAATTTTTCTGAGTCATTGAATATGTATTAGATACATTAAAAGCATATGAAGCCCTTGGTACAAACTCAATTCAAATCAAAGGGTAAAACTATCATAGTCTCTTAGGCGATTTTTGGTGTATGAATACCTTTCAAATTATTTTTTGTTCTTAATTACAAAATATTTTTGACTCCTTAAATTGGTATTAGGTATATTTCTATCATATGAAGCCCTTGGATCAAACTTATTTCAAATCAAAGGGTAAAACTATCATAGTCTCTTAGGTGATTTGTGGTGTATGAATAACTTTCGAATCATTTTGTTGTGAATAATTACCAAATATTTTTGAGTCCATGAATATGTATTAGATATATTAAGCATATGAAGCCCTTGGATCAAACTCAATTCAAATGAAAGGGTAAAACCATCATAGTCTCTTAGGCGATTTGTGGTGAATGAACACCTTTCAAATCATTTTTGCGCTTAATTACCATATATTTTTTCCTTCTTAGAAAGGTATTAGATATATTTCGTTCATATAAAGCGCATGGATCAAACTTATTTCATATCGAAGCGTAAAACTGTCTTAGTCTCTTAGGCGATTTGTGGTGTATGAACACCTTTCAATTCATTTTAGTGTGAATAATTACCAAATATTTTTAAGTCTTTGAATAAGTATTAGATATATTAGAGCATATGAAGACGTTGGATCAAACTTATTTCATATTAAAGGTTAAACTGTCATAGTCTTTTAGGCAGTTTATGGTGTATGAAAACCTTTCAAATCATTTTGTTGTGAATAATTACCAAATATTTTTGAGTCCTTGAATAGTTATTAGATATATTTAAAGTATATGAAGCCCTTGGATCAAACTCAAAAAAAATCAAAGGGTAAAACCGTCATAGTCTCTTAGGTGATTTGTGGTGAATGAACACCTTTCAAATCATTCTTTGTGCTCAATTACCATATATTTTTGACTCCTTGAATAGGTATTAGATATATTTAAAGCATATGAATCCCTTGGATAAAACTTAATTCAATCAAAGGATAAAACCGGTATAGTCTCTTAGGCGACTTTTAGTGTATAAACACCTTTAAATCCTTTTCTGTGATTAATTACCAAATATTTTTGACTCCTTGAATTGGTATTAGGTATATTTCAATCATATTAATTCAATCAAAGGATAAAACCGGTATAGTCTTTTAGGCAGTTTATGGTGTATGAAAACCTTTCAATTAATTTTGTTGTAAATAATTACCAAATATTTTTGAGTCTTTGATTAGGGTTTAGATATATTTAAAGCATATGAAGCCCTTGGATAAAACTCAATTTAAATCAAAGGGTAAAACTGTCGTAGTCTCTTAGGGGATTTGTGGTGTATGAACACCTTTCAAATCATTTTGTTAAGAATAATTGCCAAATATTTTTTAGTCCTTGAATAGGTATTAGATCTTTTTAAAGCATATGAAGTCCTTATATCAAACTCAATTCAAATCAAAGGGTAAAACCGTTAAAGTCTGTTAGGCAAATTGTGGTGTATGAACACCTTTTAAATCATTTTTTGTGCTTAATTACCAAATATTTTTGACTCCTTGAATTGGTATTAGGTATATTTCAATCATATGAAAACTTGTTTCAAACTTATTTCAAATCAAAGGGTAAAACGATCATAGTCTCTTAGGTTTTTTGTGGTGAATAAACACCTTTCAAATCATTCTTTGTGCTTAATTACCATATATTTTTGACTCCTTGAATAGGTATTAGATATATTTCAATCGTATGAAGCGCTTGGATCCAACTGATTTCATATCAAAGCTTAAAACCGTCATAGACTATTAGACATTTTGTGGTGTATGAAAACCTTTCAAATCATTTTGTTGTGAATAATTACCAAATATTTTTGAGTCCTTGAATAAGTATTAGATATATTTAAGGCATATGAAGCCCTCGGATCAAACTCAGTTCAAGTCAAAGGTTAAAACCGTCATAGTCTCTTAGGCGATTTGTGGTGAATAAACACCTTTTAAATCATTTTGTTAGGAATAATTACAAAATATTTTTGAGTCATTGAATATTTATTAGATATTTTTAAAGCATATGAAGTCCTTGGATCAAACTCAATTCAAATCAAAGGGTAAAACCGTCATATTCTCTTTGGGGATTTGGGGTGAATGAACACCTTTCAAATCATTCTTTGTTCTTAATTACATAATATTTTTGACTCCTTGAATAGATATTAGATATATTTCAATCATATGAAGCGCTTGGATCAAACTGATTTCATATGAAAGGGTAAAACCGTCACAGTCTCTTAGGAATTTTGTGGTTTATGAAAACCTTTTAAATCATTTTGTTGGGATTAATTACCAAATATTTTTGAGTCATTGAATATGTATTAGATATATTAAAAGCATATGAAGCCCTTGGATCAAACTCAATTCAAATCAAAGGGCAAAACTGTCATAGTCTCTTAGGCGATTTTTGGTGTATGAATACCTTTCAAATTATTTTTTGTTCTTAATTACAAAATATTTTTGACTCCTTAAATTGGTATTAGATATATTTCAATCATATGAAGCCCTTGGATAAACTTATTTCAAATCAAAGGGTAAAACCGTCATAGTCTCTTAGGTGATTTCTGGTGTATGAATAACTTTCGAATCAATTTGTTGTGAATAATTGCCAAATATTTTTTAGTCCGTGAATATGTATTAGATATATTAAGCATATGAACCCCTTGGATCAAACTCAATTCAAATGAAAGGGTAAAACCATCATAGTCTCCTAGGCGATTTGTGGTGAATGAACACCTTTCAAATCATTTTTGTGCTTAATTACCATATATTTTTTCCTTCTTGGAAAGGTATTAGATATATTTCGTTCATATAAAGCGCATGGATCAAACTTATTTCATATCGAAGCGTAAAAACCGTCTTAGTCTCTTAGGCGATTTGTGGTGTATGAACACCTTTCAATTCATTTTCGTGTGAATAATTACCAAATATTTTTGAGTCTTTGAATAAGTATTAGATATATTTAGAGCATATGAAGCCGTTGGATCAAACTTATTTCATATCAAAGGTTAAACTGTCATAGTCTTTTAGGCAATTTATGGTGTATGAAAACCTATCAAATCATTTTGTTGTGAATAATTACCAAATGTTTTTGAGTCCTTGAATAGGTATTAGATATATTTAAAGTATATGAAGCCCTTGGATCAAACTCAAAAAAAATCAAAGGGTAAAACCGTCATAGTCTCTTAGGCGATTTATGGTGTATGAAAACCTTTCAATTAATTTTGTTGTGAATAATTACCAAATATTTTTGAGTCTTTGATTAGGGTTTAGATATATTTAAAGCATATGAAGCCTTTGAATAAAACTCAATTTAAATCAAAGGGTAAAACCGTCGTAGTCTCTTAGGCGATTTGTGGTGTATGAACACCTTTCAAATCATTTTGTTAAGAATAATTACCAAATATTTTTTAGTCCTTGAATAGGTATTAGATCTTTTTAAAGCATATGAAGTCCTTAGATCAAACTCAATTCAAATCAAAGGGTAAAACCGTTAAAGTCTCTTAGGCAAATTGTGGTGTATGAACACCTTTTAAATCATTTTTTGTGCTTAATTACCAAATATTTTTGACTCTTGAATTGGTATTAGGTATATTTCAATCATATGAAAACTTGTTTCAAACTTATTTCAAATCAAAGGGTAAAACGGTCATAGTCTCTTAGGTTTTTTGTGGTGAATGAACACCTTTCAAATCATTCTTTGTGCTTAATTACCTTATATTTTTGACTCCTTGAATAGGTATTAAATATATTTCAATCGTATGAAGCGCTTGGATCAAAGTGATTTCATATCAAAGCGTAAAACCGTCATAGACTATTAGACATTTTGTGGTGTATGAAAACCTTTCAAATCATTTTGTTGTGAATAATTACCAAATATTTTTGAGTCCTTGAATAAGTATTAGATATATTTAAGGCATATGAAGCCCTCGGATCAAACTCAGTTCAAGTCAAAGGGTAAAACCGTCATAGTCTCTTAGGCGATTTTTGGTGAATAAACACCTTTCAAATCATTTTGGTAGGAATTAATTACAAAATATTTTTGAGTCATTGAATAGTTATTAGATCTTTTTAAAGCATATGAAGTCCTTGGATCAAACTCAATTCAAATCAAAGGGTAAAACCGTCATATTCTCTTAGGGGATTTGGGGTGAATGAACACCTTTCAAATCATTATTTGTTCTTAATTACCATATATTTTTGACTCCTTGAATAGGTATTAGATATATTTCAATCATATGAAGCGCTTGGATCAAACTGATTTCATATGAAAGGGTAAAACCGTCACAGTCTCTTAGGAATTTTGTGGTTTATGAAAACCTTTTAAATCATTTTGTTGGGATTAATTACCAAATATTTCTGAGTCATTGAATATGTATTAGATACATTAAAAGCATATGAAGCCCTTGGTACAAACTCAATTCAAATCAAAGGGTAAAACTGTCATAGTCTCTTAGGCGATTTTTGGTGTATGAATACCTTTCAAATTATTTTTTGTTCTTAATTACAAAATATGTTTGACTCCTTAAATTGGTATTAGGTATATTTCTATCATATGAAGCCCTTGGATCAAACTTATTTCAAATCAAAGGGTAAAACTGTCATAGTCTCTTAGGTGATTTGTGGTGTATGAATAACTTTCGAATCATTTTGTTGTGAATAATTACCAAATATTTTTGAGTCCATGAATATGTATTAGATATATTAAGCATATGAAGCCCTTGGATCAAACTCAATTCAAATGAAAGGGTAAAACCATCATAGTCTCTTAGGCGATTTGTGGTGAATGAACACCTTTCAAATCATTTTTGCGCTTAATTACCATATATTTTTTCCTTCTTGGAAAGGTATTAGATATATTTCGTTCATATAAAGCGCATGGATCAAACTTATTTCATATCGAAGCGTAAAACTGTCTTAGTCTCTTAGGCGATTTGTGGTGTATGAACACCTTTCAATTCATTTTATTGTGAATAATTACCAAATATTTTTAAGTCTTTGAATAAGTATTAGATATATTAGAGCATATGAAGACGTTGGATCAAACTTATTTCATATTAAAGGTTAAACTGTCATAGTCTTTTAGGCAGTTTATGGTGTATGAAAACCTTTCAAATCATTTTGTTGTGAATAATTACCAAATATTTTTGAGTCCTTGAATAGTTATTAGATATATTTAAAGTATATGAAGCCCTTGGATCAAACTCAAAAAAAATCAAAGGGTAAAACCGTCATAGTCTCTTAGGTGATTTGTGGTGAATGAACACCTTTCAAATCATTCTTTGTGCTCAATTACCATATATTTTTGACTCCTTGAATAGGTATTAGATATATTTAAAGCATATGAATCCCTTGGATAAAACTTAATTCAATCAAAGGATAAAACCGGTATAGTCTCTTAGGCGACTTTTAGTGTATAAACACCTTTAAATCCTTTTCTGTGATTAATTACCAAATATTTTTGACTCCTTGAATTGGTATTAGGTATATTTCAATCATATTAATTCAATCAAAGGATAAAACCGGTATAGTCTTTTAGGCAGTTTATGGTGTATGAAAACCTTTCAATTAATTTTGTTGTAAATAATTACCAAATATTTTTGAGTCTTTGATTAGGGTTTAGATATATTTAAAGCATATGAAACCCTTGGATAAAACTCAATTTAAATCAAAGGGTAAAACTGTCGTAGTCTCTTAGGGGATTTGTGGTGTATGAACACCTTTCAAATCATTTTGTTAAGAATAATTGCCAAATATTTTTTAGTCCTTGAATAGGTATTAGATCTTTTTAAAGCATATGAAGTCCTTATATCAAACTCAATTCAAATCAAAGGGTAAAACCGTTAAAGTCTGTTAGGCAAATTGTGGTGTATGAACACCTTTTAAATCATTTTTTGTGCTTAATTACCAAATATTTTTGACTTCTTGAATTGGTATTAGGTATATTTCAATCATATGAAAACTTGTTTCAAACTTATTTCAAATCAAAGGGTAAAACGATCATAGTCTCTTAGGTTTTTTGTGGTGAATAAACACCTTTCAAATCATTCTTTGTGCTTAATTACCATATATTTTTGACTCCTTGAATAGGTATTAGATATATTTCAATCGTATGAAGCGCTTGGATCCAACTGATTTCATATCAAAGCTTAAAACCGTCATAGACTATTAGACATTTTGTGGTGTATGAAAACCTTTCAAATCATTTTGTTGTGAATAATTACCAAATATTTTTGAGTCCTTGAATAAGTATTAGATATATTTAAGGCATATGAAGCCCTCGGATCAAACTCAGTTCAAGTCAAAGGTTAAAACCGTCATAGTCTCTTAGGCGATTTGTGGTGAATAAACACCTTTTAAATCATTTTGTTAGGAATAATTACAAAATATTTTTGAGTCATTGAATAGTTATTAGATCTTTTTAAAGCATATGAAGTCCTTGGATCTAACTCAATTCAAATCAAAGGGTAAAACCGTCATATTCTCTTAGGGGATTTGGGGTGAATGAACACCTTTCAAATCATTCTTTGTTCTTAATTACCATATATTTTTGACTCCTTGAATAGGTATTAGATACATTTCAATCATATGAAGCACTTGGATCAAACTGATTTCATATCAAAGCATAAAACCGTCATAGACTCTTAGACATTTTGTGGTGTATGAAAACCTTTCAAATCATTTTTTTGTGAATAATTACCAAATATTTTTGAGTCCTTGAATAGGTATTAGATATATTTAAAGTATATGAAGCTCTTGGATCAAACTCAATAAAAATCAAAGGGTTAAACCGTCATAGTCTCTTAGCCGATTTGTGGTGAATGAACACCTTTCAAATCATTCTTTGTGCTTAATTACCATATATTTTTGACTCTTTCAATAGGTGTTAGATATATTTCAGTCTTATGAAGCGCTTGGATCAAACTTATTTCATATCAAAGGGTAAAACCGTCATAGGCTCTTTAGCAATTTGTGGTGTATGAAAACCTTTCCAATCATTTTGTTGTGATTAATTACCAAATATTTTCTATTCATTGAATAGGTATTAGATATATTAAAAGCATATGAAGCCCTTGGATCAAACTCAATTCAAATCAAAGGGTAAAACTGTCATAGTCTCTAAGGCGATTTTTGGTGTATGAACACCTTTCATATCATTTTTTGTTCTTAATTACAAATTTTTTTTGACTCCTTGAATTGGTATCAGGTATATTTCAATCATATGAAGCCCTTGGATCAAAATTATTTCAAATCAAAGGGTAAATCCGTAAGAGTCTCTTAGGCGATTTGTGGTGTATGAACATTTTTCGAATCATTTTGTTGTGAATAATTACCTAATATTTTTGAGTCTGTGAATAGTTTTTAGATATATTTAAGCATATGAAGCTCTTCGATCAAACTCAATTCAAATTAAAGTGTAAAACCATCATAGTCTCTTTAGCGATTTGTGATGTATAAAAACCTTTCAAATCATTTTGTTGTGAATAATTACCAAATATTTTTGAATCCCTGAATAGGTATTAGATATATTTAAAGCATATGAATCCCTTGGATCAAACTTAATTCAATCAAAGAATAAAACCGGTATAGTCTCTTAGGCGATTTTTTGTGTATAAAGACCTTTCAAATCCTTTTCTGTGCTTAATTACCAAATATTTTTGACTCCTTGAATTGGTATTAGGTATATTTCAATCATATTAAGCCCCTTGATCAAACTTATTTGAAATCAAATGGTAAAACCGTCATAGTCGCTTAGGCGATTGGTGGTGTATGAACACCTTTCAAATCATTTTGTTGTGAATAATTACCAAATATTTTTGTGTCCTTGAATAGGTATTAGATATATTTAAAGCATATGAAGCCCTTTGATCAAACTCAATTCAAATAAAATTGTAAAACCGTCATAGTCTCTTAGGCGATGTTTGGTGCATGAACAGATTTCAGATTCTTTTGTTGTGAATAATTACCAAATATCTTCGACTCCTTGAATAGGTATTAGATATATTTAAAGCATATGAAGCCCTTGTATCAAACTCAATTCAAATCAAATGGTAAAACCGTCATAGTCTCTTAGGCAATTTTTGGTTCATGAACACCTTTCAAATCATTTTGTTAAGCATAATTACCAAATATATTTGAGTCCTTGAATAGGTATTAGATCTTTTTAAAGCATATGAATTCCTTGGATCAAACTCAATTCAAATCAAAGGGTAAAACCGTCATAGTCTCATTGGGGATTTGTGGTGTATGAACAACTTTGATATCATTTCTTGTGCTTAATTACCAAATATTTTTGACTCTTCAAATAGGTTTTAGATATATTTAAATCATATGAAACCCTTGGATCAAACGTATTTTAAATCAAACGGTAAAACCGTCATAGTCTCTTGGGGGATTTGTGGTGTATGAAAAACTTTCAAATAATTTTGTTGTGAATAATTACCAAATATTTTGAGTCCTTGAATAGGTATTAGATATATTTAAAGCATATGAAGCCCTTGGATCAAACTCAATTCAAATTAAAGGTTAGAACCGTCATAGTCTATAAGGCGATTTGTGGTGAATGAACAACTTTCAAATCATTTTTTATGCGTAATTACCATATATTTTTGACTCCTTCGATAGGTATTAGATATATTTCGTTCATATAAAGCGCTTGGATCAAACTTATTTCATTTCGAAGCGTAAAACCGTCATAGTCTCTTAGGAGATTTGTGGTGTCTGAACACCTTTCGATTCATTTTGTTGTGAATAATTACCAAATATTTTCGAGTCTTTGAATAAGTATTAGATATATTTAGAGCATATGAAGCCGTTTGATCAAACTTATTTCATATCAAAAGGTAAAACTGTCATAGTTTTTTAGGCAATTTATGGTGTATGAAAACCTTTCAAATCATTTTGTTGTGAGTAATTACCAAATATTTTTGAGTCCTTGAATAGGTATTAGATATATTTAAAGTATATGAAGCCCTTGGATCAAACTCAATTCAAATTAAAGGTTAGAACCGTCAGAGTCTATAAGGCAATTTGTGGTGAATGAACAACTTTCAAATCATTTTTTATGCTTAATTACCATATATTTTTGACTCCTTCGATAGGTATTAGATATATTTCGTTCATATAAAGCGCTTGGATCAAACATATTTCATTTCGAAGCGTAAAACCGTCATGGTCTCTTAGGCGATTTGTGGTGTCTGAACAAACTCATGCCTCGTTCTGATGGTCCATTTAGAGTGACTGAAAGGGTGAATGATAGTGCTTACAAAATTGAGCTTCCTGATGAGTTGATGGGTGTTAGTGCTACGTTAAATGTGGGGGATTTGTCACCATACTTAGATGATTCAAGTTTGAGGGCAAACTCTTCAAAAGAAGGGGAGAATGATCCAAAGTCAAGCCCACTTAAAGGCTCTTTGGTTCATGAACCAGTTGCACTTGTTTTGGAAGCTCTTGGCTTTTCTCCATTTGTTCTTAAGCCCGAGTTTGTTACTTGTTTAACTTGGATGGTGGATTGAGGCGTGCATCACATTTTGAAGAGCCCAAGTTCTGTTTGGGTTTCAAGCATGATTGTAAAGGAAGCCCAAGTTCTGTTTGGATTCCTATTTAATCTATTTCTTTTTTTGTTTTATTTCAAGCTTAAAATAAAGCCTAGTGATTACTTAAGACACTAAGGCAAGTAGGCGTGTGTTTTGTGGCTGATTAGGTATGTAATTAGGGGTTATTTACAGCTCATAATTGCTGATTGCCTTCTTTGTAGCAGCCCCTTAAATGAGGCTTAATTAGGGCATGAATTAAGGAGTTTTGTAACTCCTCAAAGCCATTCCTCTTAGGACGTTTTTAGGGTGTTTCAGCTCCTCCTTTGCTGCTCCTTATCTCTATATAAGGAGAGAAAATGATAATAGAAAGCAGATTGGAGTTTTGATAAAAAAAAACCTTTGTGTTATAGTTTTTACTTTGAGTTTGTCTCAAGTATTGCTAACCCTTATTACTTTGAGTGAGTCTTGAGTGATAAGCCTAGGAGAGATTGAGTGAGTCTTATCTCTGACCTAGAACCCCAAAACATTGAGTGTGTTCTTGTGTTTTGGAACTATTTCTTGTTTCGAGTGATTTCTTTTTAAAGTGAGTGTTCAATTGTTCGTAAGTTTAGAATCATCATCCAATCCTTTGGAGGGTGATTTTAGATTCACATCATCTGGTATCAGAGCTTTGGTGATGAAATTCGTCGGAAAAATCGAGTTTTGGAGAAGAAATGAAACTGCCAGAATTCAACCCGTTTTTCATCCGACTTTGAAGGACGATTTCTCAACCTTCAGGAGTCCAAATTGGTTGATTCTTTTTTTCATTCTGCATAAATTTTTGTCTAGAATACTCACAGAATTTTTCATATTTTTGTGAATTTTTTGATATTAAACTGGGCACGTTTTTCGCAACTGCGCCAAAAACGGAGCAAATCTGGCACACAGAACTTCAAACGACAATTCCTCCTTCATACGGAAAGCTTTTCAAGAGTTTCTTTTTTGATTCCGCTTGAAATTTCCTGAGTGTTATTAATCTGTAAGCCTTTGAGAGTCTCAAGGCCATTTACAGTTTCGTTTTGTTGTTCAAGTTTACGGCAGTTTGCATCTTGTATTTGTAATAGTCTAGCAAAAATAGTGAAATCATGGTTGAAGGTGATCTTGCTAGGATGTTACAAGTAATTACTGAGAAGTTGGAAAACTTAGAGAGAAAATCAGAAGCAAATGATGAAGATAAGGCTCAACAAAAGACTAGGTTAGATGCCATGTCCGAAATGTTGATGCAAGCAAGTAGAAAACTGAATTTTCTTGAAAATGAGGATGGTGAGGTTAATACACCTAGAAACTTTGATGATGATAGGGGTTTGAAAATTGAGATGCCTGAATTTGATGGGGGACATGATAGTGAGGCTTTTCTTGATTGGATGAGGCAAATTGAGACCGTTTTTGATTATAAGGGGTATAATGATGGGAAAAGGTTTAAACTTGCTGTCTTAAAACTCACTAAACTTGCTGCCTTGTGGTATGAAAACCTCAAGTCGAATAGAAGGAGAGAAGGAAAAGAGAAGATAGACTCATGGGTTAAGTTGAAAAAAAAGATGAGGGATAAATGGGTTAGTAAGGAGTATGAGCAAGAGCAGTACCTAAAACTTACCCACCTTTCTCAAGAAAATAACATGAGTGTGGAAGAGTACATGAAAGAGTTTGAAAAATTGTGCTTGATTTGTGATTTGCAAGAAAAGGAAACCTTTAAAATTGCTCGATTTGTTAAAGGTTTGTCCAAAGAGATAAGTAAGAAAGTAGAAGTGACTCACTATGCCACTTTTAGTGATGTTTGTAAACTTGCTTTGAAATATGAGGCACAAGCTAAGGAGGAAAAGGAGAAAGAGAAGCCCAAAACTTCTTCTTTCAAGGGTACTTCAAAATTTACTCCTTTCAACTCTAAAGGGAGTACTTTTCAAAGTAGAGCCTTTTCATCTAGTTCATCCGGTTCTAAATTTGATAAGGGGAAAGAAAAACAAGTGATTTCACCTAGTGAGCTTGCAACTAGGAGAAAATGTTTTAAATGCCATGGGAGGGGTCATATTGCTAGTGAATGTCCTAGTAAAACTGTTTTGACCGCCACTCAATGTGCCATAATGGATGAAGAAGAACAAATGTATAATTTTGTAGTACAAGAAGAAAATGGCTATGTAGAAGATGACTTTGAAGAAGAGATAGAACCCGAGGGTGAGTACAATATGATGGTTGTGAGGAAAGTATTGTTTAGTGAGCCTCAAGTTGATGAGAGGCAAAGAAACAACTTGTTTCATACTAGATGCAAGATTGGAGAGAAGACTTGCAATGTGATAGTCGATGGTGGAGCTCAAACGGATGTTGTTTCATCCGAAGCTGTGAGTAAGTTGAAACTTACCACTAGAGATCATGATGAGCCTTATAAGCTCAATTGGTTGAATGATGGCAATGGTATTAGGGTGAAGAAGCAAGCTTTGGTTTCTTACTCTATTGGCAAGTTTGAAGATGAGAGATGGTGCGACATTCTTCCTATGGATGCTTGTCACTTGTTACTTGGAAGGCCATGGAAATTTGACCATGATTCGGAGCATAAAGGCAAATCTAATGTATATCTTGTAACTACCAAAGATGGTAGAAAAGTTAAATTGCTTCCCCCTACCCCCTAAAGTTGCTAAGAAAGACAAAGAAAAGAGCAACTATCTTGTATCTTGTAATGAGTTCGAGAAAATAGTGGAAGAAAATGGTGGGGGGTATGCTTTGGTTGTAAGGACCAAAGACGAGAATGAGACTACTTGCAATAACTCACCACTTTTGGATGAGTTGTTGGAAGAGTTCAAAGATGTGTTCCCCAATGACTTGCCCAAGGGCCTCCTCCAATAAGGGGCATTGAGCATGCCATTGACTTGATTCCAGGATCACCTTTGCCCAACAAGGCTGCCTATAGGTGTAATCCGGAAGAGAGTAAGGAACTTGAAAGGCAAGTGAATGAATTTATTGAAAGAGGCTATGTGAGAGAGAGCCTTAGTCCTTGCGCGGTTCCTGCCCTCTTAGTACCAAAGAAAGATGGTACTTGGAGAATGTGTGTTGATAGTCGTTCCATTAACAACATAACCATCAAATATCGTTTTCCTATGCCTCGTTTGCAAGATATGCTAGATGAATTGAGTGGTTCCTTAGTCTTTTCCAAAATAGACTTAAGGAGTGGATACCATCAAATGAGAGTAAGGGAGGGAGATGAGTGGAAAACGGCTTTCAAAACAAAGCAAGGGTTATATGAGTGGTTAGTTATGCCATTTGGGCTTTGCAATGCCCCAAGCTCCTTCATGCGGTTGATGAATGAAGTCCTCCGCCCTTTCCTTAATGATTTTATTGTTGTTTACTTAGATGACATACTTGTGTATAGTAAAAACAATGAAGATCATGTAATTCATTTGAGGAGGTTGTTTGAAAAATTGAGGGAGATGAAGTTGTATGGCAAGCTTGAGAAATGTGTATTCATGACTCCTAGTGTTGTATTCTTAGGATACATTGTAACAGGAGAGGGGGTGCATGTAAACCCGGAAAAAGTAAAAGCTGTGCAATCATGGTTGGCTCCAACCAATGTGCATGAAGTAAGAAGCTTCCATGGACTAGCCTCCTTCTATAGGCGGTTCATCAAGAACTTCTCTACTATCATGGCTCCTATCACCGAGTTAACAAAGAAAGGTGAGTTTAAGTGGGGTGAGAGTGCGCAAAAGGCCTTTGAGAAGGTCAAGCATATGCTTTGTAATGCTCCCATACTTGTACTTCCCGACTTTAACAAAGTGTTTGAGGTGGAGTGTGATGCGAGTGGGATTGGGATTGGTGCGGTTTTGATACAAGAGAGGAAGCCCGTGTGCTACTTTAGTGAAAAGTTAAATGGGGCTAAGCTTAACTATTCCACTTATGATCGTGAGTTCTATGCCATTGTGAGGGCTCTTGATCATTGGTCTCATTACTTAAGACCTAAGCCTTTTGTCCTTCATTCGGACCATGAGGCGCTTAAGTTCATCCATGGGCAACAAAAGTTGAACCAAAGGCATGCTAAATGGGTGGAGTTTCTCCAAACATTTACCTTTAGTTCAAAATATAAAGATGGAAAGAGTAATGTAGTGGCCGACGCTTTGTCTCGTCGGAACTACTTGCTTTCTATGGTGGATGCTAAGATTTTGGGTTTTGAGCAACTCAAAGAGGGCTATCAACATGATCCTGATTTTGCAAGTGAGTTCGAGAGTCCATCAAAAGAGTTTGTGCAGCAAGATGGTTACCTCTTCAAGGGTAACAAGTTGTGTGTCCCAAAGAGTGGCGTGAGGGAGTTGTTGGTGAGGGAAGTGCATAGTGGTGGTTTGGCGGGTCACTTTGGCATCCAAAAGACTCTTGATATTCTTGGTGAGCATTTCTATTGGCCAAGAATGATCAAAGATGTGACTTTGGTTGTGGAGAGATGTGCTACTTGTCAAAAAGCAAAGGGTCACTTCACCAAAGGTCTCTACACTCCTCTTCCAGTTCCAGATGCCCCATAGGAGAGTGTTAGCATGGACTTCATTGTAGGATTACCAAGAACTCAAAGGGGAAGGGATAGCATCATGGTTGTTGTAGATAGATTCTCTAAAATGGCTCACTTCATAGCTTGTAATAAAACTGATGATGCTGTAAAAGTGGCGGAAATGTACTTTAAGGAAGTTGTCAAACTTCATGGCATTCCTCGAAGTATAGTTTCGGATAGGGACTCCAAGTTTCTTAGTCACTTTTGGAGGACCCTATGGAAGCTTGTTGGTACCAAGTTGCTATTTAGCACCTCTCATCATCCCCAAACTGATGGGCAAACGGAGGTGACAAATAGAACTTTGGGTACGTTGTTGAGAGGACTTGTAAGCAAAACGCAAAAAGATTGGGACATGAAACTAGCCCATGCTGAGTTTGCTTACAATCGAGCTCATTCCTTAACTACTTCTCGCTCCCCATTTGAAGTAGTTTATGGAGTGAATCCCTTTGTGCCTATTGATCTTATTCCTATGGTTAAAGGGGATATTGTGGAGAAAGATGCTAAAAAGAGGGTGGAAGCCTTTCAAAAAACCTGTGAGCAAGTGAAGAAAAGAATTGAGGAGATGAATAAGAAATACCAAGAGAGAGCAAACAAACGACGAAAGCAACCCATCTTTCAACCCGGGGATTTGGTTTGGCTTCATTTGAGGAAAGAGAGATTTCCCAAACTTCGCAAAAACAAACTCATGCCTCGTTCTGATGGTCCATTTAGAGTGACTGAAAGGGTGAATGATAGTGCTTACAAAATTGAGCTTCCTGATGAGTTGATGGGTGTTAGTGCTACGTTAAATGTGGGGGATTTGTCACCATACTTAGATGATTCAAGTTTGAGGGCAAACTCTTCAAAAGAAGGGGAGAATGATCCAAAGTCAAGCCCACTTAAAGGCTCTTTGGTTCATGAACCAGTTGCACTTGTTTTGGAAGCTCTTGGCTTTTCTCCATTTGTTCTTAAGCCCGAGTTTGTTACTTGTTTAACTTGGATGGTGGATTGAGGCGTGCATCACATTTTGAAGAGCCCAAGTTCTGTTTGGGTTCAAGCATGATTGTAAAGGAAGCCCAAGTTCTGTTTGGATTCCTATTTAATCTATTTCTTTTTTTGTTTTATTTCAAGCTTAAAATAAAGCCTAGTGATTACTTAAGACACTAAGGCAAGTAGGCGTGTGTTTTGTGGCTGATTAGGTATGTAATTAGGGGTTATTTACAGCTCATAATTGCTGATTGCCTTCTTTGTAGCAGCCCCTTAAATGAGGCTTAATTAGGGCATGAATTAAGGAGTTTTGTAACTCCTCAAAGCCATTCCTCTTAGGACGTTTTTAGGGTGTTTCAGCTCCTCCTTTGCTGCTCCTTATCTCTATATAAGGAGAGAAAATGATAATAGAAAGCAGATTGGAGTTTTGATAAAAAAAACCTTTGTGTTATAGTTTTTACTTTGAGTTTGTCTCAAGTATTGCTAACCCTTATTACTTTGAGTGAGTCTTGAGTGATAAGCCTAGGAGAGATTGAGTGAGTCTTATCTCTGACCTAGAACCCCAAAACATTGAGTGTGTTCTTGTGTTTTGGAACTATTTCTTGTTTCGAGTGATTTCTTTTTAAAGTGAGTGTTCAATTGTTCGTAAGTTTAGAATCATCATCCAATCCTTTGGAGGGTGATTTTAGATTCACATCAGGGGATTTGTGGTGTATGAACAACTTTGATATCATTTTTTGTGCTTAATTACCAAATATTTTTGACTCTTTATATAGGTTTTAGATATATTTAAATCATATGAAACCCTTGGATCAAACTAATTTCAAATCAAACGGTAAAACCGTCATAGTCTTCTAGGGGATTTGTGGTGTATAAAACCTTTCAAATAATTTTGTTGTGAATAATTACCAAATATTTTGAGTCCTTGAATAGGCATTAGATATATTTAAAGCATATGAAGCCCTTGGATCAAACTCAATTCAAATTAAAGGTTAGAACCGTCATAGTCTATTAGGTGATTTGTGGTTTATGAACACCTTTCAAATCCTTTTTTGTGATTAATTACCAAATATTTTGAGTCCTTGAATTGGTATTAGGTATATTTCAATCATATGAAACACTTCGATCAAACTTATTTCAAATCAAAGGGTATAACCGTCATAGTCTCTTAGGCGATTTATGGTGTATGAAAACCTTTCAAATCATTTTGTTGTGAATATATACAAAATATTTTTGAGTCCTTGAATAGGTATTAGATATATTTAAAGTATATTAAGCCCTTGGATCAAACTCAAAAAAAATCAAAGGGTCAAACCGTCATAGCCTGTTAGGCGATTTATGGTGTATGAAAACCTTTCAAATAATTTTGTTGTGAATAATTATCAAATATTTTTGACTCCTTGAATAGGTATTAGATATATTTCAATCATATGAAGCGGTTGGATCAAACTTATTTCATATCAAAGGGTAAAACCGTGATAGTCTCTTAGGCGATTTGTGGTGTATGAAAACCTTTCAAATCATTCTGTTGTGATTAATTACCAAATATTTTTGAGTCACTGAATAGGTATTAGATATATTAAAAACATATGTAGCCCTTGGATCAAACTCAATTCAAATCAAAGGGTAAAGCCGACATAGTCTCTTTGGCAATTTTTGGTGTATGAACACCTTTCAAATCATTTTTGTGCTTAATTACAAAATATTTTTGACTCCTTGAGTTTATATTAGGTATATTTAAATCAAATGAAGCCCTTAGATCAAACTTATTCCAAATCAAAGGGTAAAACCGTCATAGTTTCTTAGGCAATTTGGGGTGTATGAACACCTTTCGAATCATTTTGTTGTGAATAATTACCAAATTTTTTTAATTCCTTGAATAGGTATTAGATATATTTAGATCATATTAAGCCCTTGGATAAAACATATTTCATATCAAAGGGAAAAACAGTCATAGACTCTTAGGTGATTTATTGTGTATGAAAACCTTTCAAATCATTTTGTTGTGAATAATTACCAAATATTTTTGAGTCCTTGAATAGGTATTAGATATATTTAAAGCATATGAAGCTCTTGGATAAAAATTAATTCAAATCAAAGGGCAAAACCATCATAGTCTCTTAGGCGATTTGTGGTGAATGAACACCTTTCAAATCATTTTGTTGGGAATAATTACCAAATATTTTTGAGTCCTTGAATAGGTATTACATCTTTTTAGAGCATATGAAGTCCTTGGATCAAACTCAATTCAAATCAAAGGGTAAATCCGTCATAGTCTCTTTGGCGATTTGTGGTGTATGAAAATCTTTCCATTCTATTTGTTGTGAATAATTACCAAATATTTTTGAGTATTTGAATAGGTATTAGATATATTTAGGGCATATGAAGCCGTTAGATTAAACTTATTTCATATCAAAGGGTAAAACCGTCATAGTCTCTTAGGCGATTTATGGTGTATGAAAACCTTTCAAATCGTTTTGTTGGGAATAATTACCAAATATTTATGAGTCCTTGAACAGGTATTATATATGTTTAAAGCATATGAAGCCCTTGGATAAAACTCAATTCAAATCAAAGGGAAAACCGTCATAGTCTCTTACGCGATTTGTGGTGAATGAACACCTTTTATATCATTTTGTTGGGAATAATTACCAATTATTTTTGAGTCCTTGAATAGGTAATAGATCTTTTAAAAGCCTATGAAGCTCTTGGATCAAACTCAAGTCAAATAAAAGGGTAAAACCGTCATAGTCTCTTAGTCGATTTTGGTGGATGAACACCTTTCAAATCATTTTTTGTGCTTAATTACAACATATTTTTGATTCCTTGAATTGTTTTTAGGTATATTTCAATCATATGAAGCCCTTGGATCAAACTTATTTCAAATCAAAGGGTAAAACCGTCATAGTCTCTTAGGCGATTAGTGGTGTATGAACACCTTTCGAATCATTTTGTTGTGAATAAATACCAAATATTTTTAGTCCATGAATAGGTATTATATATACTTAAGCATATAAAGCCCTTGGATCAAACTCAATTCAAATTAAAGGGTAAAACCATCCTAGTCTCTTAGGCGATTTGTGGTGTATGAAGACCTTTCCAATCATTTTGTTGTGAATAATTACCAAATGTTTTTGAGTCTTTGAATAGGTATTAGGTATATGTAGAGCATATGAAGCCGTTGGATCAAACACAATTCAAATCAAAGGGTAAAACCGTCATAGTCTCTTAGGGGATTTGTGGTGTACGAAAACCTTTCAAATCATTTTGTTGTGAATAATTACTAAATATTTTTAGTCCTTGAATAGGTATTAGATCTTTTAAAAGCATATGAAGCTCTTGGATCAAACTTATTTCATATCAAAGGGTAAAACACTCATAGTCTCTTAGGCGATTTGTGGTGTAAGAAAACCTTTCAAATCATTTTGTTGTGAATAATTACCAAATATTTTTAGTCCTTGAATAGGTATTAGATCTTTTAAAAGAATATGAAGCTCTTGGATCAAACTCAAGTCAAATCAAAGGGTAAAACCGTCATAGTCACTTAGGCGATTTTTGGTGTATGAACACCTTTCAAATCATTTTTTGTGCTTAAATACAACATATTTTTGACTCCTTTAATTGTTATTAGGTATATTTCAATCATATGAAGCCCTTGGATCAAAGTTATTTAAATCAAAGGGTAAAACCGTCATAGTCTCTTAGGCGATTTGTGGTGTATGAACACCTTTCGAATCATTTTGTTGTGAATAATTACCAAATATTTTTGAGTCCTTGAATAGGTATTATATTTAGTTAAGCATATGAAGCCCTTGGATCCAACTCAAATCAAATTAAAGGGTAAAACCATCATAGTCTGTTAGCCGATTTGTGGTGTATGAAGATCATTCAAATCATTTTGTTGTGAATCATTACCAAATTTTTTTGAGTCTTTGAATAGGTATTAGATGTATTTAGAGGATATGAAGTCGTTCGATCAAACTTATTTCATATCAAAGGGTAAAACCGCCATAGTCTCTTAGGCGATTTATGGTGTATGAAAACCTTTCAAATCATTTTGTTGTGAATATATACAAAATATTTTTGAGTCCTTGAATAGGTATTAGATATATTTAAAGTATATTAAGCCCTTGGATCAAACTCAAAAAAAATCAAAGGGTCAAACCGTCATAGTATGTTAGGCAATTTATGATGTATGAAAAACTTTCAAATAATTTTGTTGTGAATAATTATCAAATATTTTTGACTCCTTGAATAGGTATTAGATATATTTCAATCATATGAAGCGGTTGGATCAAACTTATTTCATATCAAAGGGTAAAACCGTGATAGTCTCTTAGGCGATTTGTGGTGTATGAAAACCTTTCAAATCAATTTGTTGTGATTAATTACCAAATATTTTAGAGTCATTGAATAGGTATTAGATATATTAAAAACATATGCAGCCCTTGGATCAAACTCAATTCAAATCAAAGGGTAAAGCCGACATAGTCTCTTTGGCAATTTTTGGTGTATGAACACCTTTCAAATCATTTTTGTGCTTAATTACAAAATATTTTTGACTACTTGAGTTTATATTAGGTATATTTCAATCAAATGAAGCCCTTGGATCAAACTTATTCCAAATCAAAGGGTAAAACCGTCATAGTTTCTTAGGCAATTTGGGGTGTATGAACACCTTTCGAATCATTTTGTTGTGAATAATTACCAAATATTTTTAATTCCTTGAATAGGTATTAGATATATTTAGAGCATATTAAGCCCTTGGATAAAACATATTTCATATCAAAGGGAAAAACCGTCATAGACTCTTAGGCGATTTATTGTGTATGAAAACCTTTCAAATCATTTTGTTGTGAAAAATTACCAAATATTTTTGAGTCCTTGAATAGGTATTAGATATATTTAAAGCATATGAAGCTCTTGGATAAAACTTAATTCAAATCAAAGTGCAAAACCATCATAGTCTCTTAGGCGATTTGTGGTGAATGAACACCTTTCAAATCATTTTGTTGGGAATAATTACCAAATATTTTTGAGTCCTTGAATAGGTATTACATCTTTTTAGAGCATATGAAGTCCTTGGTTCAAACTCAATTCAAATCAAAGGGTAGAACCATCATAGTCTCTTAGGGGAGTTGTGGTGTATGAACACCTTTAAAATCATTTTTTGTGCTTAATTACCAAATATTTTTGACTCCTTGAATAGGTATTAGATCTTTTAAAAGCATATGAAGCTCTTGGATCCAACTTATTTCATATCAAAGGGTAAAACCCTTATAGTCTTTTAGGCGATTTGATGTGTATGAAAACCTTTCAAATCATTTTGTTTTGAATAATTATCTAATATTTTTAGTCCTTCAATAAGTATTAGATATATTTAAATCATATGAAGCCCTTGGATCAAACTCAATTCAAATCAAAGGGTAAAACCGTCATAGTCTCTTAGGCGATTTGTGGTGAATGAACACCTTTCAAATCATTCTTTGTGCTTAATTACCATATATTTTTGACTCCTTGAATAGGTATTAGATATATTTCAATCATATGAAGCGCTTGGATCAAACTTATTTCATATTAAAGGGTAAAACCGTCATAGTCTCTTAGGCGATTTGTGGTGAATGAAAACCTTTCAAATCATTTTGTTGTGACTAATTACCAAATATTTTTGAGTCATTGAATAGGCATTAGATATATTAAAAGCATATGAAACGCTTGGATCAAACTCAATTCAAATCAAAGGGTAAAACTGTCATAGTCTCTTAGGCGATTTTTGGTGTATGAACACCTTTCAAATCATTTTTTGTTCTTAAGTACAAAATATTTTTGACCCCTTGAATTGGTATTAGGTATATTTCTATAATATTAAGCCCTTGGATCAAACTTATTTCAAATCAAGGGGTAAAACCGTCATAGTTTCTTAGGCGATTTGTGGTGTATGAACACCTTTCGAATCATTTTATTGTGAATAATTACCAAATATTTTTGAGTCCATAAATAGGTTTTAGATATATTGAAGCATATGAATCCCCAGGATCAAACTCAATTCAAATTAAAGGGTAAAACCATCATAGTCTCTTAGGCGATTTGTGGTGAATGAACACCTTTCAAATAATTTTTATGCTTAATTAACATATATTTTTGACTCCTTGGATTGGTATTAGATATATTTCGATCATATAAAGCGCTTGGATCAAACTTATTTCTTATCAAAGGGTAAATCCGTCATAGTCTCTTAGGCGATTTGTGGTGTATGAAAACCTATCAATTCTATTTGTTGTGAATAATTACCAAATATTTTTGAGTCTTTGAATAGGTATTAGATATATTTAGGTTATATGAAGCCGTTGGATTAGACTTATTTCATATCAAAGGGTAAAATAGTCATAGTCTCTTAGGCGATTTATGGTGTATGAAAACCTTTCAAATCGTTTTGTTGGGAATAATTACCAAATATTTATGAGTCCTTGAACAGGTATTATATATGTTTAAAGCATATGAAGCCCTTGGATAAAACTCAATTCAAATCAAAGGGAAAACCGTCATAGTCTGTTACGCGATTTGTGGTGAATGAACACCTTTTAAATCATTTTGTTGGGAATAATTACCAATTATTTTTGAGTCCTTGAATAGGTAATAGATCTTTTAAAAGCATATGATGCTCTTGGATCAAACTCAAGTCAAATAAAAGGGTAAAACCGTTATAGTCTCTTAGTCGATTTTGGTGGATGAACACCTTTCAAATCATTTTTTGTGCTTAATTGCAACATATTTTTTATTCCTTGAATTGTTTTTAGGTATATTTCAATCATATGAAGCCCTTGGATCAAACTTATTTCAAATCAAAGGGTAAAACCGTTATAGTCTCTTAGGCGATTTGTGGTGTATGAACACCTTTCGAATCATTTTTTTGTGAATAAATACCAAATATTTTTAGTCCATGAATAGGTATTATATATACTTAAGCATATAAAGCCCTTGGATCAAACTCAATTCAAATTAAAGGGTAAAACCATCCTAGTCTCTTAGGCGATTTGTGGTGTATGAAGACTTTTCCAATCATTTTGTTGTGAATAATTACCAAATGTTTTTGAGTCTTTGAATAGGTATTAGGTATATGTAGAGCATATGAAGCTATTGGATCAAACACAATTCAAATCAAAGGGTAAAACCGTCATAGTCTCTTAGGGGATTTGTGGTGTACGAAAACCTTTCAAATCATTTTGTTGTGAATAATTACTAAATATTTTTAGTCCTTGAATAGGTATTAGATCTTTTAAAAGCATATGAAGCTCTTGGATCAAACTCAAGTCAAATCAAAGGGTAAAACCGTCATAGTCACTTAGGCGATTTTTAGTGTATGAACACCTTTCAAATCATTTTTTGTGCTTAAATACAACATATTTTTGACTCCTTTAATTATTATTAGGTATATTTCAATCATATGAAGCCCTTGGATCAAAGTTATTTAAATCAAAGGGTAAAACCGTCATAGTCTCTTAGGCGATTTGTGGTGTATGAACCCCTTTCGAATCATTTTGTTGTGAATAATTACCAAATATTTTTGAGTCCTTGAATAGGTATTATATTTAGTTAAGCATATGAAGCCCTTGGATCCAACTCAAATCAAATTAAAGGGTAAAACCATCCTAGTCTGTTAGCCGATTTGTGGTGTATGAAGACCATTCAAATCATTTTGTTGTGAATAATTACCAAATTTTTTTGAGTCTTTGAATAGGTATTAGATGTATTTAGAGGATATGAAGTCGTTCGATTAAACTTATTTCATATCAAAGGGTAAAACCGTCATAGTCTCTTAGGCGATTTATGGTTTATGAAAACCTTTCAAATCATTTTGTTGTGAATAATTACCAAATATTTTTGAGTCCTTGAATAGGTATTAGATATTTTTAAAGCATATGAGTCCTTGGATCAAACTCAATTGAAATCAAAGGGTAAAACCGTTATAGTCTCTTAGGGGATTGGTGGTGTATGAAGACCTTTCAAATCATTTTTTGTGCATAATTACCAAATAATTTTTGACTCCTTGAATATGTATTAGATATATTTAAATCATACCAAGAGATTGGATCAAACTTATTTCATATCAAAGGGTAAAACCCTCATAGTCTCTTAGGCAATTTGTGGTGTATGAAAACCTTTCAAATCATTTTGTTGTGAAGAATTACCAAATATTTTTAGTCTTAGAATAGGTATTCGATATATTTAAAGCATATGAAGGCCTTGGATCAAACTCAATTCAAATCAAAGGGTAAAACCGTCATAGTCTCTTAGGCGATTTGTGGTGAATGAACACCTTTCAAATCATTTTTTGTGAATAATTACCAAATATTTTGACTCCATGAATTGGTATTAGGTATATTACAATCATATGAAACACTGGGATCAAACTTTTTTCAAATCAAAGGGTAAAACCGTCATAGTCTCTTAGGCGATTTGTGGTGTATAAACAACTTTAAAATCATTTTGTTGTGAATATATACCAAATATTTTTGATTCCTACAATAGGTATTAGATATATTTAAAGCATATGAAGCCCTTGGATCAAACTTATTTCATATTAAATGGTCAAACCGTCACAGTCTCTTAGGGGATTTATGGTGTATGAAAACCTTTCAAATAATTTTGTTGTGAATAATTAATAAGAATTTTTGAGTCCTTGAATAGGTATTAGATATATTTAAATCATATGAAGCCCTTGGATCAAACTTAATTCAAATTAAAGGGTAAAACCGTCATAGTCTCTTAGGCGATTTGTGGTGTATGAACGCGTTTCAATTAATTTTTTTTGGGAATAATTACCAAATATTTTTGAGATCCTTGAATAGGTATTAGTTATATTTAAAGCATATGAAGCCCTTGGATCACACTCAATTCAAATCAAAGGGTAAAACCGTCACAGTCTGTAAGGCGATTTGTGATGAATGAACACCTTTCAAATCATTTTTTGTTCTTAATACCATATTTATTTGACCCCTTGAATAGGTATTAGATATATTTCAATCATATGAAGCGCTTGGATCAAACTTATTTCACATCAAAGGGTAAAATCGTGATAGTCTCTTAGGCGATATGTGGTGAATGAACACCTTTCAAATCATTTTGTTAAGAATAATTACCAAATATTTTTGATTCCTTGAATAGGTATTAGATATATTTATATCATAAGAAGCCCTTGGATCAAACTCAATTCAAATTAATGGGTAAAACCATCATTGTCTAGTAGGCGATTTGTGGTGTATGAAAACCTTTCAAATCATTTTGTTGAGAATAATTACCAAATTTTTTTGAGTCCTTGAATAGGTATTAGATATATTTAAGCATATGAAGCCCTTGGATCAAACTCAATTCAAATTAGAGGGTAAAACCGTCATAGTCTATTAGGCGATTTGTGGTGTATGAACACTTTTCAAATCATTTTTTGTTATTAATTACCAAATATTTTGATTCCTTGAATTGGTATTAAGTATATTTCATTCATATGAAACACTTGGATCAAACTTCTTTCAAATCAAACGGTAAAACCGTCATAGTCCCTTAGGCGATTTGTGGTGTATGAAAACCATTCAAATCATTTGGATGTGATTAATTACGAAATATTTTTGAGTCATTTAATAGGTATTAGATATATTAAAAGCATATAAAGCCCTTGGATAAAACTGAATTCAAATCAAAGGGTAAAACCGTCATAGTCTCTTAGGCGATATTTGGTGTATGAACACCTTTCAAATAATTTTTTCTGCTTAATTACAAAATAATTTTGACTCCTTTAATTGATATTTGGTATATGTCAATTATATGAAGCCCTTGGATCAAACTTATTTCAAATCAAACGGTAAAACCGTCATAGCCTCTTAAGGCGATTTGTGGTGTATGAACACCTTTCAAATCATTTTGTTGTGAATAATTACCAAATATTTTTGAGTCTTTGAATAGGTATTAGATATATTTAAAGCATATGAAGCCCTTGGATAAAACTCAATTTAAATCAAAGGGTAAAACCGTGATAGTCTCTTAGGCGATTTGTGGTGAATGAACACCTTTCAAATCATTTTGTTGGGAATAATTACCAAATATTATTGAGTCCTTGAATAGGTATTAGGTCTTTTAAAAACATATGAAGCTCTTGGATCAAACTCAATTCAAATCAAAGGGTAAAATCGTCAGTCTCTTAGGCGATTTTAGGTGAATGAACACCTTTCAAATCATTTTTTGTGCTAATTACAACATATTTTTGAATCCTTGAATTGGTATTAGGCAGATTTCAATAATATGAAGCCCTTGGATCAAACTTATTTCAAATCGAAGGGTAAAACCGTCGTAGTCTCTTACGCGATTTATGGTGTATGAACACCTTTTGAATCATTTTGTTTTGAATAATTACCAAAAAATTTTGAGTCCTTGAATAGTTACTAGATATATTTATAGCATATGAAGCCCTTGGATCAAACACAATTGAAATTAAAGGGTAAAACCGTCATAGTCTATTAGGCGATTTGTGGTGTATGAACACCTTTCAAATCATTTTGTTGTTAATAATTACCAAATATTTTTGAGTCCTTGAATAGGTACAAGATATATTTAAAGCATATGAAGCCCTTGGATCAAACTCAATTCAATTTAAAGGGTAAAACCATCATAGTCTCTTAGGCGATTTGTGGTGTATGAAGACCTTTCAAATCATTTTGTTGTGAATAATTAGCAAATATTTTTGCGTCTTTGAATGGTATTAGATATATTTAGAGCATATGAAGCCGTTGGATCAAACTTATTTAATATCAAAGGGTAAAACCGTCATAGACTCTTATGCGATTTATGGTGTATGAAAACCTTTCAAATCATTTTGTTGTGAATAATTACCAAATATTTTTGAGTCCTTGAATTTGTATTAGATCTATTTAAAGCATATGAAGCCCTTGGATAAAACTCAATTCAAATCAAAGGGTAAAACGATCATAGTCTCTTAGGCGATTTGTGGTGAATGAACACCTTTTAAATCATTTTGTTGGGAATAATTACCAAATATTTTTGAGTCATTGAATAGGTATTATATCTTTTTAAAGCATAAGAAGTCCTTGGATCAAACACAATTCAAAGCAAAGGGTAAGACCTTTATAGTCTCTTAGGGGATTTCTGGTGTATGAACACCTTTAAAAGCATTTTTTGTGCTTAATTACCAAAATATTTTTTGATTCCTTGAATAGGTATTAGATATATTTAAATCATGTGAAGCCATTGGATGAAACTTATTTCATATCAAAGGGTAAAACCGTGATAGTCTCTTAGGCGATTTGTGGTGTATGAAAACCTTTCAAATCATTTTGTTGTTAATAATTGCCAAATATTTTTGAGTCCTTGAATAAGTATTAGATATATTTAAAGCATATGAAGCCCTCGGATATAACTCAGTTCAAGTCAAAGGGTTAAACAGTCATAGTTTCTTATGCGATTTGTGGTGAATGAAAACCTTTCAAATCATTTTGTTGGGAATAATTACCAAATATTTTTGAGTCCTTGAATAGTTATTAGATCTTTTTAAAGCATATGAAGTCCTTGGATCAAACTCAATTCAAATCAAAGGGTAAAACCGTCATATTCTCTTATGGGATTTGTGGTGTATGAACACCTTTCAAATCATTTTTTGTGCTTAATTACCAAATATGTTTGACTCCTTGAATAGGTATTAGATATATTTCAATCATATGAAGCGCTTGGATCAAACTTATTTCATATCAAAGCGTAAAATCGTAACAGTCTCTTAGGCGTTTTGTGGTGCATGAAAACCTTTCAAATCATTTTGTTGTGATTAATTACCAAATATTTTTGAGTCGTTGAATAGGTATTAGATATATTAAAAGCATATTGAGCCCTTGGATCAAACTCAATTGAAATCAAAGGGTAAAACCATCATAGTCTCTTAGGCGATTTTTGGTGTATGAACACCTTTCAAATCATTTTTTGTGCTTAATTACAAAATATTTTTGTCTCCTTGAATTGATATTAGGTATATTTCAATCATATGAAGCCCTTGGATCAAACTTATTTCAAATCAAAGGGTAAAACCGCGAGTTGTGGTGGATGAACACCTTTCGAATCATTTTGTTGTGAATAATTATCAAATATTTTTAAGTCCTTGAATAAGTATTAGATATATATAAAGCATATGAAGCCCTTGGATCAAACTCAATTCAAATTAATGGGTAAAACCATCATAGTCTCTTAGGCGATTTGTGGTGTATGAACACCTTAGAAATCATTTTGTTGTGAATAATTACAAAATATTTTTGAGTCCTTGAATAGTTATTAGATCTTTTTAAAGCATATGAAGTCCTTGGATTCAAACTCAATTCAAATCAAAGGGTAAAACCGTCATATTCTCTTAGGCGATTTATGGTGTATGAAAACCTTTCAAATCATTTTGTTGTGAATAATTGCCAAATATTTTTGAGTCCTTGAATAAGTATTAGATATATTTAAAGCATATGAAGCCCTCGGATATAACTCAGTTCAAGTCAAAGGGTTAAACAGTCATAGTTTCTTAGGCGATTTGTGGTGAATGAAAACCTTTCAAATCATTTTGTTGGCAATAATTACCAAATATTTTTGAGTCCTTGAATAGTTATTAGATCTTTTTCAAGCATATGAAGTCCTTGGATCAAACTCAATTCAAATCAAAGGGTAAAACCGTCATAGTCTCTTAGGCGATTTTGGTGTATGAACACCTTTCAAATCATTTTTTGTGCTTAATTACAAAATATTTTTGTCTCCTTGAATTGATATTAGGTATATTTCAATCATATGAAGCCCTTGGATCAAACTTATTTCAAATCAAAGGGTAAAACCGCGATTTGTGGTGGATGAACACCTTTCGAATCATTTTGTTGTGAATAATTATCAAATATTTTTAAGTCCTTGAATAAGTATTAGATATATATAAAGCATATGAAGCCCTTGGATCAAACTCAATTCAAATTAATGGGTAAAACCATCATAGTCTCTTAGGCGATTTGTGGTGTATGAACACCTTAGAAATCATTTTGTTGTGAATAATTACAACATATTTTTGAGTCCTTGAATAGTTATTAGATCTTTTTAAAGCATATGAAGTCCTTGGATTCAAACTCAATTCAAATCAAAGGGTAAAACCGTCATATTCTCTTATGGGATTTGTGGTGTATGAACACCTTTCAAATTATTTTTTGTGCTTAATTACCAAATATTTTTGAATCCTTGAATAGGTATTAGATGTATTTAAATCATATGAAGCCATTGGATCAAACTTATTTCATATCAAAGGGTAAAACCCTCATAGTCTCTTAGGCGATTTGTGGTATGTGAAAACCTTTCAAATCATTTTGTTGTGAATAATTACCAAATATTTTTATTCCTTGAATAAGTATTAGATATATTTAAAGCATATGAAGCGCTTGGATCAAACTCAATTGAAATTAAAGGGTAAAACCGTCATAGTCTATTAGGCGATTTGTGGTGTATAAACACCTTTCAAATCATTTTGTTGGGAATAATTACCAAATATTTTTGAGTCCTTGAATAGGTATTAGTTATTTTTAAAGATTATGAAGCCCTTGGATGAAACTCAATTCAAATCAAAGGGTAAAACCATCATAGTCTCTTAGGCGATTTCTTGTGAATGTACACCTTTCAAATCATTTTTTGTGATTAATTACCATATTTTTTTGACTCCTTGAATAGGTATTAGATATATTTCAATCATATGAAGTGCTTGGATCAAACTTATTTCATATCAAAGCGTAAAATCTTAACAGTCTCTTAGGCGTTTTGTGGTGCATGAAAACCTTTCAATTCATTTTGTTGTGATTAATTACCAAATATTTTTGAGTCGTTGAATAGGTATTAGATATATTAAAAGCATATTGAGCCCTTGGAGTAAACTCAATTGAAATCAAAGGGTAAAACCGTCATAGTCTCTTAGGCGATTTTTGGTGTATGAACACCTTTCGAATCATTTTGTTGTGAATAATTATCAAATATTTTTGAGTCCTTGAATAGGTATTAGATATATTTAAAGCATATGAAGCCCTTGGATCAAACTCAATTCAAATTGATGGGTAAAACCATCATAATCTCTTAGGCGATTTATGGTGTATGAACACCTTTCAAATCATTTTGTTGTGAATAATTGATAGGTTCTAGTCGTATCACCTAATCAAAAATAAACCTACAGACCTCTAACTAGGTAGTCAGTGGAAGCAGGGTCGAATCCACAGGGAGACAGAGTTTCTAAATCAATATTCAACCGATTCAGCTACTTCAGATGAAATCAGGGAAGAATTAATTAAACTAAATAATAAACTACAGAAGACGGGATAAATCGAGGAATTGACTATGGACTAAAAACCTAGGGTATTAGGTCGGTCCACCATGCTTATACCAATCAAACAAGGGCAACTACTATCAAAATCTAAAACAAGAGTCGGGGGATTAGAGCCTATGTTGAGCTATGGTTAAGACTCAACGTTCATAGTTCAACATACGCCGCATGTTCACTAACGTAATCCGAACTAATAACGTGTCCTAGGCCTCTAGTCGTAAGACGGATCTGTGCAAACAACTATTAACCACAAGCAACCAAAGAAACTGCGCAATAACGTTAATTACTCAATAAAGAACAAACCACATCATAATCACCCTAATCAAGCCCTAGAAATCAATAGGAGTCTAAATCACAATCATGGTATAAACATGGCTTTCCTATCTAACGCCCTAGAAAGAGAACTACTCACTCATAATCGAATTAACAACGACAAAACTAATTGAAAACCCTAACAATTGCATCATGAACGATTAAATAAATAAACTAAGCAATCAAGAATAACAAAAGAGATTAGGGTGAGAAAGAATACCAATTGACGGAAAGCAGGAACTTTTATTGAAATCGAAATAGGTTTGATCACCTCTAAATTAATCTAAAATGTTTGAATTAAACTAAGAACATCGAGAAGTAACTCTAGTCTAAAGCTAATGAAAGATGAATAAAATATGTCCCTCCAAATGAGAAAAAGGGTATTTATATTGCCCCTCAAGTCTAAACAAAATACGAAATAAACGACGAATTTCGCGACGGAAGACGCCAGACCCGATCGGGCCGACGTTTAAAAGTAGTCAGACTCGCGCTTTGGGCCATAGTGTAGTAGCAGCGTATTAATAGGTGAAGTTGAAGGTCCACCCGATCGGGCCGTGGGCAGCCACCCGATCGGGCCAGCCGACAAAACGAGCCCAGCAGCATCACAGCGTCTGTAGCATCGCAACGAGACCAAGCAGCACTCCACCCGATCGGGTCGGGCGGTGGGCACCCGATCGGGTCTGGGGACATGCTTCCTCGCCTGATCGGGTCCTCAACATCTATACCCGATCAATATTTCTTCGCCCGATCGGGCCATTTCTGCCCGATCAGTGCACAGAAACCTCTTTTTTGACTCTTTGGCTCTCAAATCTTCATGTTTAGGGGTCTTGGGACCTCCTAAACTATCCGTAAAGTTCGTGAGCCATCCTACGTGCCTCGGAACATCTCGTAAAGCCGTGGTTGCTTCCAAATGGCTCGGGAATAAGGAGAAAACTCCATAAAACCTGCAATTCAACACTAAAACATGAAACCACAACTATATACGAAAGTTAGCACAAAATAGCTCCCAAGAGCTCCAATGACGTACAAATTAGCTTGTAAATAAGGGAGAAAACTATATATAAATACGTGATATCAATAATTACCAAATATTTTTGAGTCCTTGAATAGGTATTAGATATATTTAGAGCATATGAAGCCCTTGGATAAAACTTATTTCATATCAAAGGGTAAAACCGTCATAGTCTCTTAGGCGATTTATGGTGTATGAAAACCTTTCAAATCATTTTGTTGTGAATAATTACCAAATATTTTTGAGTCCTTGAATAGGTATTAGATATATTTAAGCATATGAAGCCCTTTGATCAAACTCATTTCAAATTAAAGGGTAAAACCGTCACAGTCTATTAGGCAATTTGTGGTGTACGAACACTTTTTAAATCATTTTTTGTGATTAATTACCAAATATTTTGACTCCTTGAATTGGTATTAGGTATATTTCAATCATATGAAACACTTGGATCAAATTTATTTCAAATCAAAGGGTAAAACCGTCTTAGTCTCTTAGGCGATTTTGTGGTGTATAAACAACTATCAAATCATTTTGTTGTGAATATATACCAAATATTTTTGAGTCCTTCAATAGGTATTAGATAATTAAAGCATATGAAGCCCTTGGATAAAACTTATTTCATATCGAAGGGTCAAACCGTCATAGTCTCTTAGGCGATTTATGGTGTATGAAAACCTTCCAAATCATTTTGTTGTCAATAATTACTAAATATTTTTAGTCTTAGAATTGGTATTCGATATATTTAAAGAAAATGAAGGCCTTGCATAAAACTCAATTCAAATCAAAGGGTAAAACCATCATAGTCTCAGGCGATTTGTGGTGAATGAACACCTTTCAAATCATTTTTTGTGAATAATTACCAAATATTTTGACTCCATGAATTGGTATTAGGTATATTTCAATCATATGAAACACTTGGATCAAAATTTTTTCAAATCAACGGGTAAAACCGTCATAGTCTCTTAGGCGATTTGTGGTGTATAAACAACTTTAAAATCATTTTGTTGTGAATATATACCAAATATTTTTGATTCCTTAAATAGGTATTAGATATATTTAAAGCATATGAAGCCCTTTGATCAAACTTATTTCATATTAAATGGTCAAACCGTCATATTCTCTTAGGGGATTTATGGTTTATGAAAACCTTTCAAATAATTTTGTTGTGAATAATTACCAAGTATTTTTGAGTCCTTGAATAGGTATTAGATATATTTAAATCATATGAATCCCTTGGATCAAACTTAATTGAAATCAAAGGGTAAAACCGTTATAGTCTCTTAGGCGATTTGTGGTGTATGAACGCCTTTCAATTAATTTTTTTTGGGAATAATTACCAAATATTTTTGAGATCCTTGAATAGATATTAGTTATATTTAAAGCATATGAAGCCCTTGGATCAAACTCAATTCAAATCAAAGGGTAAAACCGTCACAGTCTCTTAGGCGATTTGTGGTGAATGAACACCTTTCAAATCATTTTTTGTTCTTAATACCATATTTTTTTGACCCCTTGAATAGGTATTAGATATGTTTCAATCATATGAAGCGCTTGGATCAAACTTATTTCACATCAAAGGGTAAAATCGTGATAGTCTCTTAGGCGATATGTGGTGAATGAACACCTTTCAAATCATTTTGTTAAGAATAATCACCAAATATTTTTGAGTCCTTGAATAGGTATTAGATATATTTATAGCATATGAAGCCCTTGGATCAAACTCAATTCAAATTAATGGGTAAAACCATCATTGTCTATTAGGCGATTTGTGGTGTATGAAAACCTTTCAAATCATTTTGTTGTGAATAATTACCAAATTCTTTTGAGTCCTTGAATAGGTATTAAATATATTTAAGCATATGAAGCCCTTGGATCAAACTCAATTCAAATTAAAGGGTAAAACCGTCATAGTCTATTAGGCGATATGTGGTGTATGAACACTTTTCAAATCATTTTTTGTGATTAATTACCAAATATTTTGATTCCTTGAATTGGTATTAAGTATATTTCATTCATATGAAACACTTGGATCAAACTTATGTCAAATCAAACGGTAAAACCGTCATAGTCTCTTAGGCGATTTGTGGTGTATGAAAACCTTTCAAATCATTTTGTTGTGATTAATTACCAAATATTTTTGAGTCATTTAATAGGTATTAGATACATTAAAAGCATATAAAGCCCTTGGATCAAACTCAATTCCAATCAAAGGGTAAAACCGTCATAGTCTCTTAGGCAATTTTTGGTGTATGAACACCTTTCAAATTATTTTTTGTTCTTAATTACAAAATATTTTTGACTCCTTGAATTGTTATTAGGTATATGTAAACTATATGAAGCCCTTGGATGAAACTTATTTCAAATCAAACGGTAAAACCGTCATAGCCTCTTGGATCAAACTCAATTGAAATTAAAGGGTAAAACCGTCATAGTCTATTAGGCTATTTGTGGTGTATGCACACCTTTCAAATCATTTTGTTGTGAATAATTACGAAATATTTTTGAGTCCTTGAATAGGTACTAGATATATTTAAAGTATATGAAGCCATTGGATCAAACTCAATTCAATTTAAAGGGTAAAACCATCATAGTCTCTTAGGCGATTTGTGGTGTATGAAGACCTTTCAAATCATTTTGTTCTGAATAATTAGCAAATATTTTTGCGTCTTTGAATGGTATTATATATATATTTAGAGCATATGAATCCATTGGATCAAACTTATTTCATATCAAAGGGTAAAACCGTCATAGACTCTTAGGCGATTTATGGTGTATGAAAAGCTTCCAAATCATTTTGTTGTGAATAATTACCAAATATTTTTGAGTCCTTGAATTGGTATTAGATATATTTAAAGCATATGAAGCCCTTGGATAGAACTCAATTCAAATCAAAGGGTAAAACCATCATAGTCACTTAGGCGATTTGTGGTGAATGAACACCTTTCAAATCATTTTGTTGGGAATAATTACCAAATATTTTTGAATCCTTGAATAGGTATTAGATCTTTTTAAAGCATATGAAGTCCTTGAATCAAACACAATTCAAAGCAAAGGGTAAGACCGTCATAGTCTCTTAGGGGATTTTTGGTGTATGAACACACCTTACAATGCATTTTTTGTGCTTAATTACCAAAATATTTTTTGATTGCTTGAATAGGTATTAGATATATTTAAATCATGTGATGCCATTGGATCAAACTTATTTCATAACAAAGGGTAAAACCGTGATAGTCTCTTAGGCGATTTGTGGTGTATGAAAACCTTTCAAATCATTTTGTTGTGAATAATTACTAAATATTTTTAGTCCTTGAATAGTTATTCGATATATTTAAAGCATATGAAGCCCTTGGATTAAACTCAATTCAAATCAAAGGGTAAAACCGTCATAGTCTCTTAGGCGATTTATGGTGTATGAAAACCTTTCAAATCATTTTGTTGTGAACAATTACCAAATATTTTTGAGTCCTTGAATAAGTATTAGATATATTTAAAGCATATGAAGCCCTCGGATATAACTCAGTTCAAGTCAAAGGGTTAAACAGTCATAGTCTCTTAGGCGATTTGTGGTGAATGAAAACCTTTCAAATCATTTTGTTGGGAATAATTACCAAATATTTTTGAGTCCTTGAATAGTTATTAGATCTTTTTAAAGCATATGAATTCCTTGGATCAAACTCAATTCAAATCAAAGGGTAAAACCGTCATATTCTCTTATGGGATTTGTGGTGTATAAACACCTTTCAAATATTTTTTGGGCTTAATTACCAAATATTTTTGACTCCTTGAATAGGTATTAGATGTATATAAATAATATGAAGCCATTGGATCAAACTTATTTCATATCAAAGGGTAAAACCCTCATAGTCTCTTAGGCGATTTGTGGTATATGAAAACCTTTCAAATCATTTTGTTGTGAATCATTAACAAATATTTTTAGTCCTTGAATAAGTATAAGATATATTTAAAGCATATGAAGCCATTGGATCAAACTCAATTAAAATTAAAGGGTAAAATCGTCATAGTCTATTAGGCGATTTGTGGTGTATGAACACCTTTCAAATCATTTTGTTGGGAATAATTACCAAATATTTTTGAGTCCTTAAATAGGTATTAGTTATTTTTAAAGCTTATGAAGCCCTTGGATGAAACTCAATTCAAATCAAAGGGTAAAACCACAATAGTCTCTTAGGCGATTTCTGGTGAATGTACACCTTTCAAATCATTTTTTGTGATTAATAACCATATTTTTTTGAGTCCTTGAATAGGTATTAGATATATTTCAATCATATGAAGAGCTTGGATCAAACTTATTTCATATCAATGCGTAAAATTGTAACAGTCTCTTAGGCGTTTTGTGGTGCATGAAAACCTTTCAAATCATTTTGTTGTGATTAATTACCAAATATTTTTGAGTCGTCGAATAGCTATTAGATATATTAAAAGCATATTGAGCCCTTGGATCAAACTCAATTGAAATCAAAGGGTAAAACCGTGATAGTCTCTTAGGCGATTTGTGGTGTATGAAAACCTTTCAAATCATTTTGTTGTGAATAATTACTAAATATTTTTAGTCCTTGAATAGGTATTCGATATATTTAAAGCATATGAAGCCCTTGGATTAAACTCAATTCAAATCAAAGGGTAAAACCGTCATAGTCTCTTAGGCGATTTATGGTGTATGAAAACCTTTCAAATCATTTTGTTGTGAACAATTACCAAATATTTTTGAGTCCTTGAATAAGTATTAGATATATTTAAAGCATAAGAAGCCCTCGGATATAACTCAGTTCAAGTCAAAGGGTTAAACAGTCATAGTCTCTTAGGCGATTTGTGGTGAATGAAAACCTTTCAAATCATTTTGTTGGGAATAATTACCAAATATTTTTGAGTCCTTGAATAGTTATTAGATCTTTTTAAAGCATATGAATTCCTTGGATCAAACTCAATTCAAATCAAAGGGTAAAACCGTCATATTCTCTTATGGGATTTGTGGTGTATAAACACCTTTCAAATCATTTTTTGGGCTTAATTACCAAATATTTTTGACTCCTTGAATAGGTATTAGATGTATATAAATAATATGAAGCCATTGGATCAAACTTATTTCATATCAAAGGGTAAAACCCTCATAGTCTCTTAGGCGATTTGTGGTATATGAAAACCTTTCAAATCATTTTGTTGTGAATCATTAACAAATATTTTTAGTCCTTGAATAAGTATAAGATATATTTAAAGCATATGAAGCCATTGGATCAAACTCAATTAAAATTAAAGGGTAAAATCGTCATAGTCTATTAGGCGATTTGTGGTGTATGAACACCTTTCAAATCATTTTGTTGGGAATAATTACCAAATATTTTTGAGTCCTTAAATAGGTATTAGTTATTTTTAAAGCTTATGAAGCCCTTGGATGAAACTCAATTCAAATCAAAGGGTAAAACCACCATAGTCTCTTAGGCGATTTCTGGTGAATGTACACCTTTCAAATCATTTTTTGTGATTAATAACCATATTTTTTTGAGTCCTTGAATAGGTATTAGATATATTTCAATCATATGAAGCGCTTGGATCAAACTTATTTCATATCAAAGCGTAAAATTGTAACAGTCTCTTAGGCGTTTTGTGGTGCATGAAAACCTTTCAAATCATTTTGTTGTGATTAATTACCAAATATTTTTGAGTCGTTGAATAGCTATTAGATATATTAAAAGCATATTGAGCCCTTGGATCAAACTCAATTGAAATCAAAGGGTAAAACCGTCATAGTCTCTTAGGCGATTTTTGGTGTAGGAACACCTTTCAAATCATTTTTTGTGCTTAATTACAAAATATTTTTGTCTCTTTGACCTGATATTAGGTATATTTCAATCATATGAAGCCCTTGGATCAAACTTATTTCAAATCAAAGGGTAAAACCGTCATAGTGTCTAAGGCGATTTGTGGTGTATGAACACCTTTCGAATCATTTTGTTGTGAATAATTACCAAATATTTTTGAGTCCTTGAATAAGTATTAGATATATTTAAAGCATATGAAGCCCTTGGATCAAACTCAATTCAAATTAATGGGTAAAACCATCATAGTCTCTTAGGCGATTTGTGGTGTATGAACACCTTTCAAATCATTTTGTTGTGAATAATTATTAAATATTTTTGAGTCCTTGAATAGGTATTAGATATATTTAAAGCATATGAAGCCCTTGGATCAAACTCAATTCAAATTAATGGGTAAAACCATCATAGTCTCTTAGGCGATTTGTGGTGTATGAACACCTTTCAAATCATTTTGTTGTGAATAATTATTAAATATTTTTGAGTCATTGAATAGGTATTAGATATATTTAAAGCATATGAATCCCTTGGATCAAACTTAATTTAATCAAAGGGTAAAACCGGTATAGTCTCTTAGGCGATTTTTGGTTTATAAACACCTTTCAATTCCTTTTTTGTGCTTAATTACCAAATATTTTTGAATCCTTGAATTGGTATTAGGTATATTTCTATCATATTAAGCCCCTTGATCAAACTTATTTCAAATCAAAGGGTAAAGCCGTCAGAGTCTTTTAGGCGATTTATGGTGTATGAACATCTTTCGAATCTTTTTGTTGTGAATAATTACCAAATATTTTTGAGTCCGTGAATAGGTTTTAGATATATTTAAGCATATGAAGCCCTTGGATCAAACTCAATTCAAATTAAAGGGTAAAACCATCGTAGTCTCTTAGGCGATTTGTGGTGAATGAACACCTTTCAAATCATTTTATTGGGAATAATTACCAAATATTTTTGAGTCCTTGAATAGGTATTAGATCTTTTTAAAGCATATGAAGCCCTCGGATATAACTCAGTTCAAGTCAAAGGGTTAAACAGTCATAGTCTCTTAGGCGATTTGTGGTGAATGAAAACCTTTCAAATCATTTTGTTGGGAATAATTACCAAATATTTTTGAGTCCTTGAATAGTTATTAGATCTTTTTAAAGCATATGAATTCCTTGGATCAAACTCAATTCAAATCAAAGGGTAAAACCGTCATATTCTCTTATGGGATTTGTGGTGTATAAACACCTTTAAAATATTTTTTAGGCTTAATTACCAAATATTTTTGACTCCTTGAATAGGTATTAGATGTATATAAATAATATGAAGCCATTGGATCAAACTTATTTCATATCAAAGGGTAAAACCCTCATAGTCTCTTAGGCGATTTGTGGTATATGAAAACCTTTCAAATCATTTTGTTGTGAATCATTAACAAATATTTTTAGTCCTTGAATAAGTATAAGATATATTTAAAGCATATGAAGCCATTGGATCAAACTCAATTGAAATTAAAGGGTAAAATCGTCATAGTCTATTAGGCGATTTGTGGTGTATGAACACCTTTCAAATCATTTTGTTGGGAATAATTACCAAATATTTTTGAGTCCTTAAATAGGTATTAGTTATTTTTAAAGCTTATGAAGCCCTTGGATGAAACTCAATTCAAATCAAAGGGTAAAACCACAATAGTCTCTTAGGCGATTTCTGGTGAATGTACACCTTTCAAATCATTTTTTGTGATTAATAACCATATTTTTTTGACTCCTTGAATAGGTATTAGATATATTTCAATCATATGAAGAGCTTGGATCAAACTTATTTCATATCAATGCGTAAAATTGTAACAGTCTCTTAGGCGTTTTGTGGTGCATGAAAACCTTTCAAATCATTTTGTTGTGATTAATTACCAAATATTTTTGATTCCTTGAATAGGTATTACATATATATTTAAAGCATATGAATCTCTTGGATCAAACTTATTTTATATCAAAGGGTAAAACCGTCATAGTCTCTTAGGCAATTTGTGGTGTATGAACACCTTTCAAATCATTTTGTTGTGATTAATTACCAAATATTTTTGAGTCCTTGAATAGGTATTAGCTATATTTAAAGCATATGAAGCTCTTGGATCAAACTTATTTCATATCAAAGAGTAAAACCGTCATAGTCTCTTAGGCGATTTGTGGTGTATGAAAACCATTCAAATCATTTTGTTGTGAATAATTACCAAATATTTTTGAGTCGTTGAATAGCTATTAGATATATTAAAAGCATATTGAGCCCTTGGATCAAACTCAATTGAAATCAAAGGGTAAAACCGTCATAGTCTCTTAGGCGATTTTTGGTGTAGGAACACCTTTCAAATCATTTTTTGTGCTTAATTACAAAATATTTTTGTCTATTTGACCTGATATTAGGTATATTTCAATCATATGAAGCCCTTGGATCAAACTTATTTCAAATCAAAGGGTAAAACCGTCATAGTGTCTAAGGCGATTTGTGGTGTATGAACACCTTTCGAATCATTTTGTTGTGAATAATTATCAAATATTTTTGAGTCCTTGAATAAGTATTAGATATATTTAAAGCCTATGAAGCCCTTGGATCAAACTCAATTCAAATTAATGGGTAAAACCATCATAGTCTCTTAGGCGATTTGTGGTGTATGAACACCTTTCAAATCATTTTGTTGTGAATAATTACTAAATATTTTTGAGTCCTTGAATAGGTATGAGATATATTTAGAGCATATGAAGCCCTTGGATAAAACTTATTTCATATCAAAGGGTAAAACCGTCATAGTCTCTTAGGCGATTCATGTTGTATGAAAACCTTTCAAATCATTTTGTTGTGAATAATTACCAAATATTTTTGAGTCCTTGAATAGGTATTAGATATATTTAAGCATATGAAGCTCTTTGATCAAACTCAATTCAAATTAAAGGGTAAAACCGTCACAGTCTATTAGGCAATTTGTGGTGTACGAACACTTTTCAAATCATTTTTTGCGATTAATTACCAAATATCTTGACTCCTTGAATTGGTATTAGGTATATTTCAATCATATGAAACACTTGGATCAAACTTATTTCAAATCAAAGGTTAAAACCGTCATAGTCTCTTAGGCGATTTTGTGGTGTATAAACAACTTTCAAATCATTTTGTTGTGAATATATACCAAATATTTTTGAGTCCTTCAATAGGTATTAGATATATTTAAAGCATATGAAGGCCTTGGATAAAACTTATTTCATATCGAAGGGTCAAACCGTCATAGTCTCTTAGGCGATTTATGGTGTATGAAAACCTTTCAAATCATTTTGTTGTGAATAATTACGAAATATTTTTGAGTCCTTAAATAGGTATTAGATATATTTAAAGCATATGAAGCCCTTGGATCAAACTTAATTGAAATCAAAGGGTAAAACTGTCATAGTCTCTTAGGCGATTTGTGTTGAATGAACACCTTTCAAATCATTTTGTTGTGAATAATTACCAAATATGTTTGAGTCCTTGAATAGGTATTAGTTATATTTAAAGCATATGAAGCCCTTGGATCAAACTCAATTCAAATGAAAGGGTAAAACCATAAAAGTGTATGAGGCAATTTGTGGTGAATGAACACCTTTCAAATCATTTTTTGTGCTTAATTACCATATTTTTTTGACTCCTTGAATAGTTATTAGATATATTTCAATCATATGAAGCGCTTGGATCAAACTTATTTCATATCAAAGGGTAAAACTGTGATAGTCTCTTAGGCGATTTGTGGTGTATGAAAACCTTTCAAATCATTTTGTTGTGATTAATTACCAAACATTTTTGAGTCATTTAATAGGTATTAGATATATTAAAAGCATATAAAGCCCTTGGATCAAACTCAATTCAAATCAAAGGGTAAAACCGTCATAGTCTCTTAAGCGATTTTTGGTGTATGAACACCTTTCAAATCATTTTTTGTGCGTAATTACAAATTATTTTTGAATCTTTGAATTGATATTAGGTATATGTCAATTATATGAAGCCCTTGGATCAAACTTATTTCAAATCAAACGGTAGAATCGTCATAGTGTCTTAGGCGATTTGTTGTGTATGAACACCTTTCAAATCATTTTGTTGTGAATAATTATTAAATATTTTTGAGTCATTGAATAGGTATTAGATATATTTAAAGCATATGAATCCCTTGGATCAAACTTAATTTAATCAAAGGGTAAAACCGGTATAGTCTCTTAGGCGATTTTTGGTTTATAAACACCTTTCAATTCCTTTTTTGTGCTTAATTACCAAATATTTTTGAATCCTTGAATTGGTATTAGGTATATTTCAATCATATTAAGCCCCTTGATCAAACTTATTTCAAATCAAAGGGTAAAGCCGTCAGAGTCTTTTAGGCGATTTATGGTGTATGAACATCTTTCGAATCTTTTTGTTGTGAATAATTACCAAATATTTTTGAGTCCGTGAATAGGTTTTAGATATATTTAAGCATATGAAGCCCTTGGATCAAACTCAATTCAAATTAAAGGGTAAAACCATCGTAGTCTCTTAGGCGATTTGTGGTGAATGAACACCTTTCAAATCATTTTATTGGGAATAATTACCAAATATTTTTGAGTCCTTGAATAGGTATTAGATCTTTTTAAAGCATATGAAGCCCTCGGATATAACTCAGTTCAAGTCAAAGGGTTAAACCAGTCATAGTCTCTTAGGCGATTTGTGGTGAATGAAAACCTTTCAAATCATTTTGTTGGGAATAATTACCAAATATTTTTGAGTCCTTGAATAGTTATTAGATCTTTTTAAAGCATATGAATTCCTTGGATCAAAATCAATTCAAATCAAAGGGTAAAACCGTCATATTCTCTTATGGGATTTGTGGTGTATAAACACCTTTAAAATCATTTTTTGGGCTTAATTACCAAATATTTTTGACTCCTTGAATAGGTATTAGATGTATATAAATAATATGAAGCCATTGGATCAAACTTATTTCATATCAAAGGGTAAAACCCTCATAGTCTCTTAGGCGATTTGTGGTATATGAAAACCTTTCAAATCATTTTGTTGTGAATAATTACCAAATATTTTTAGTCCTTGAATAAGTATTAGATATATTTAAAGCATATGAAGCCCTTGGATCAAACTCAATTGAAATTAAAGGGTAAAACCGTCATAGTCTATTAGGCGATTTGTGGTGTATGAACACCTTTCAAATCATTTTGTTGGGAATAATTACCAAATATTTTTGAGTCCTTAAATAGGTATTAGTTATTTTTAAAGCTTATGAAGCCCTTGGATGAAACTCAATTCAAATCAAAGGGTAAAACCACAATAGTCTCTTAGGCGATTTCTGGTGAATGTACACCTTTCAAATCATTTTTTGTGATTAATAACCATATTTTTTTGACTCCTTGAATAGGTATTAGATATATTTCAATCATATGAAGCGCTTGGATCAAACTTATTTCATATCAAAGCGTAAAATCGTAACAGTCTCTTAGGCGATTTGTGGTGCATGAAAACCTTTCAAATCATTTTGTTGTGATTAATTACCAAATATTTTTGAGTCGTTGAATAGTTATTAGATATATTAAAAGCATATTGAGCCCTTGGATCAAACTCAATTGAAATCAAAGGGTAAAACCGTCATAGTCTCTTAGGCGATTTTTGGTGTAGGAACACCTTTCAAATCATTTTTTGTGCTTAATTACAAAATATTTTTGTCTCCTTGACCTGATATTAGGTATATTTCAATCATATGAAGCCCTTGGATCAAACTTATTTCAAATCAAAGGGTAAAACCGTCATAGTGTCTAAGGCGATTTGTGGTGTATGAACACCTTTCGAATCATTTTGTTGTGAATAATTATCAAATATTTTTGAGTCCTTGAATAAGTATTAGATATATTTAAAGCCTATGAAGCCCTTGGATCAAACTCAATTCAAATTAATGGGTAAAACCATCATAGTCTCTTAGGCGATTTGTGGTGTATGAACACCTTTCAAATCATTTTGTTGTGAATAATTACTAAATATTTTTGAGTTCTTGAATAGGTATGAGATATATTTAGAGCATATGAAGCCCTTGGATAAAACTTATTTCATATCAAAGGGTAAAACCGTCATAGTCTCTTAGGCGATTCATGTTGTATGAAAACCTTTCAAATCATTTTGTTGTGAATAATTACCAAATATTTTTGAGTCCTTGAATAGGTATTAGATATATTTAAGCATATGAAGCTCTTTGATCAAACTCAATTAAAATTAAAGGGTAAAACCGTCACAGTCTATTAGGCAATTTGTGGTGTACGAACACTTTTCAAATCATTTTTTGCGATTAATTACCAAATATCTTGACTCCTTGAATTGGTATTAGGTATATTTCAATCATATGAAACACTTGGATCAAACTTATTTCAAATTAAAGGTTAAAACCGTCATAGTCTCTTAGGCGATTTTGTGGTGTATAAACAACTTTCAAATCATTTTGTTGTGAATATATACCAAATATTTTTGAGTCCTTCAATAGGTATTAGATATATTTAAAGCATATGAAGGCCTTGGATAAAACTTATTTCATATCGAAGGGTCAAACCGTCATAGTCTCTTAGGCGATTTATGGTGTATGAAAACCTTTCAAATCATTTTGTTGTGAATAATTACGAAATATTTTTGAGTCCTTAAATAGGTATTAGATTTATTTAAAGCATATGAAGCCCTTGGATCAAACTTAATTGAAATCAAAGGGTAAAACTGTCATAGTCTCTTAGGCGATTTGTGTTGAATGAACACCTTTCAAATCATTTTGTTGTGAATAATTACCAAATATGTTTGAGTCCTTGAATAGGTATTAGTTATATTTAAAGCATATGAAGCCCTTGGATCAAACTCAATTCAAATGAAAGGGTAAAACCATAAAAGTGTATGAGGCAATTTGTGGTGAATGAACACCTTTCAAATCATTTTTTGTGCTTAATTACCATAATTTTTTGACTCCTTGAATAGTTATTAGATATATTTCAATCATATGAAGCGCTTGGATCAAACTTATTTCATATCAAAGGGTAAAACCGTGATAGTCTCTTAGGCGATTTGTGGTGTATGAAAATCTTTCAAATCATTTTGTTGTGATTAATTACCAAACATTTTTGAGTCATTTAATAGGTATTAGATATATTAAAAGCATATAAAGCCCTTAGATCAAACTCAATTCAAATCAAAGGGTAAAACCGTCATAGTCTCTTAAGCGATTTTTGGTGTATGAACACCTTTCAAATCATTTTTTGTGCGTAATTACAAAATATTTTTGAATCTTTGAATTGATATTAGGTATATGTCAATTATATGAAGCCCTTGGATCAAACTTATTTCAAATCAAACGGTAAAACCGTCATAGTGTCTTAGGCGATTTGTTGTATATGAACACCTTTCAAATCATTTTGTTGTGAATAATTATTAAATATTTTTGAGTCCTTGAATAGGTATTAGATATATTTAAAGCATATGAATCCCTTGGATCAAACTTAATTTAATCAAAGGGTAAAACCGGTATAGTCTCTTAGGCGATTTTTGGTGTATAAACACCTTTCAATTCCTTTTTTGTGCTTAATTACCAAATATTTTTGAATCCTTGAATTGGTATTAGGTATATTTCAATCATATTAAGCCCCTTGATCAATCTTATTTCAAATCAAAGGGTAAAGCCGTCAGAGTCTTTTAGGCGATTTATGGTGTATGAACATCTTTCGAATCTTTTTGCTGTGAATAATTACCAAATATTTTTGAGTCCGTGAATAGGTTTTAGATATATTTAAGCATATGAAGCCCTTGGATCAAACTCAATTCAAATTAAAGGGTAAAACCATCGTAGTCTCTTAGGCGATTTGTGGTGAATGAACACCTTTCAAATCATTTTGTTGGGAATAATTACCAAATATTTTTGAGTCCTTGAATAGGTATTAGATCTTTTTAAAGCATATGAAGTCCTTGGATCAAACACAATTCAAATCAAAGGTTAAACCGTCATAGTCTCTTTGTGGATTTGTGGTGTATGAACACCTTTCAAAGCATTTTTTGTGCTTAATTACCAAATATTTTTTGACTCCTTGCAGAGGTATTACATATATTTTAATCATATGAAGCCATTGGATCAAACTTATTTCATATCAAAGGGTAAAACCGTGATAGTCTCTAAGGCGATTGGTGGTGTATGAAGCTTTTTAATAATTACTAAATATTTTTGAGTCCTTTGAATAGGTATTCGATATATTTAAAGCATATGAAGCCCTTGGATCAAACTCAATTTAAATCAAAGGGGAAAAGGGTGGTTTTTGTGATTTTGATATGATTTTAAAAAATGGATCAAACTAAAATCGTCATAGTCTCTTAGGCGATTTATGGTGTATGAAAACCTTTCAAATCATTTTGTTGTGAACAAATGATGCAGGAGCATCCATGATCAATCCAAGTCTCCTAGCAAAGAGTCATCAAGAAGAGATTAAGGTGAAGGAGATTCAGTTCATTAGCTTACTTAATCCAATTTCGAACAAGCAAGTACTTCGAATTGTTAATTAAGCTTAACACCTTCTTAATCTATTTTAAGCCTTGTTGATTAATGCTTATGATCATCTTAACATCATAAAGTATTAGTAATCAAGCTTGAATTATGATTAAATAGCTTAATTAATTAGTTCTAAGTCATTAAAGTAAGCTTAGTGAAACTGTTTTGGAAGAACAGATTTTATACGGCTGGTTTAGGGAACGTTTTGAGCATGTTTTTGAGCTTTATTCTTGGCTAAGGAAACCATACATGACTCACCTGTGTGCTTACATACATCACCAACAAGCATGTGAAGAGTTGGAGGCAAGAATCAATAGGAAAGGAGAGCTTCATGAAGAAGTATCCAAAACCGCAGCTCACAGCGTCCTTCTGGGTCCCATTCCTTCAGTTCTGGGCAGCCGCTTTTCTTAAGCTTTTGGAGCTCATTTTTTGAGGATATTTTCCTTAGAATGTCTATTTTATTACCTTAGTTTCCTTTTTGCAGTAGGATATTTTAGTTTCTCAGAATATCCTAATCATTGCACCTAGGTACTGAAAACTGGCCAGATTTTGTAATAGTTTAAGATGGCTTTTGTTACCTAAGCAAAACATCACCAAATGACGTGAATCTTTGGTATGTTACTGCCTTATATGTTAGGATTGTAATGTAAGAATTTTCATTAGACTTTGTTGAATGAATTAAGAGTTATACTCATTTCTTTGAGCTGTGCGCTTAGAGTAAAAACTGGACAGTTTGTCCTAATTCAAGTCTTTGAGTTAATTAGCTAACTAACGTAGATTAGTTACTAATTTAACAAAGCAAGGTTGCACCAAGAGTTCTTCTTTGACATTGGTGGCCTAGTTTGGTGGTTCTAAGGCTAGTGAAAGTGGTGGTTGTTGGTACGGTTCCAACAAGGCTTGAAGCAAAACTGATTCTTCGGTTCTTAACCAATGAATGCTCTTGCTTATGAAATGCTTTATGCATCATTTGGTATCAGAGATTTGGTTAGTTTAAGAGCATTCTTTTAACCCTCTAATCATCCCATAATCATTTCCTAAACTCATACACTTATCCCCCCCCAAAACCGAAATCATTTCTAAGCCCAAACACATCTCTTTTCTTCTTTTTTCACCTCTAAACTTTGATACAATCTCGTGGTTGTTATAATGAGTGGTGGTGAAGATCCAAATCAGTTTAGAAGGGGCATGACATTGAATGAAGCAAGGCTAGTTGGCCTTGAGAATCAAATGGCAACAATTAGTGAGCAAATGGCAAATCTCATGGAAGCTTTTCGAAGTTCTAGTGTTGGAGTTCGAAGAGAAGTTCATGAAAGAAGGCACTTTGAAGATGAGAATGAGGTTGTTTATGACTCTAGTGAAGAAGTACAATCACAAACTTCTAATCAAAGAAGGAGGCCACGAAAACAAGATGATTTTCGAGACATCAAGTTAGATGTTTCAGAATTTGATGGAAACCTTAATCCGGATGCTTATTTGGAATGGGTTTCGAGATGTAATAGGATTTTCGAGCTAAAGGAGTATGATGATTCGAAATCTTTCAAGTTGGCTATCACTAAGCTAAAGGGTTATGCATCCCTTTGGTGGGAAAACGTTGCTCTTGCTAGAGAAAGGAAGCATAAGCCGAAAATCAAGAGTTGGAAGAAACTGAAAAAGAAGATGGAAGCTAAGTTTCTCCCCTCCACTTACACTCTTGATTTATATAACCAACTTTCTGATTTGTTCCAAGGTACCAAGAATGTCGAGACATACATCCATGAATATGAGAAGTTGATGATGAAATTGGATGTTCAAGAAAGGGAAGAGCAGACCATGGCTCGTTTTGTGAAGGGCCTAGATCGTGACATTCAAAAGAAGCTTGAGCTTCAATGTTATTCTACTTTAGATGAACTTTTCAGGTTGGCTCTTAAGGTGGAAAAGCATCAAAAAGACAAGAAGAAGAAGGTATTTAGCAAAGGAACTTCTTATGCTAAAGGAGGTTCTAGTTCGTATGTAAAGCCTACTTCGACATCTCCATTTACACCTAAAAGTGAAGCTGGTTCGAAATTTCTTGATAAAGGGAAGAAAGTTGCTGAAAGTTCTTCCAAGAAGGATGATGTCAAATGTTTTAAATGTCATGGTTATGGTCATTATCAAGCACAATGCCCAAACAGAAGGGTAATGACCTTACTAGACATTAAAAACATAGAAGATGCCCTTAAAGATCAAGAGGAGCACGAAAAAGAATCTGAAAAGGAGGATGAATGCAATGAAGATGTTCTTGTTGATGAAGTGGAAGGAGATGATCATCTTAGCTTGGTTCTAAGGAGGGTCCTTCACTCCAAAGAAGCCAAAGCTATACCATCTCAACGAGACCAGATTTTTCAGACAAAATGCTTAATCAAGGGCAAGATTTGTTCCATGATTATTGATGGTGGGAGTTGCACTAATGTAGCTTCGAGTTCTATGGTGGAGAAGCTCAATCATCCTACCTTCAGTCATCCTAAACCATATAAGCTTCATTGGCTTAATGATGGTAACTGTGTGAAGGTAACAAAACAAGCTTTAATTAGCTTCTCTTTTGGTGATTCGTATAATGATAAGGTTTTATGTGATGTGGTGCCTATGAATGCATGTCATATTCTCTTAGGGAGGCCGTGGCAATCTGATAAGGAAACCTTACATAATGGTAGGACTAATACATACACTTTCATGCATGAAAACAAGAAAATTATACTTAGTCCTAGCAAAAAGGGTCCGAATTTGCCTAAGAAAGAAACCTCCAATTCAAAGGCTAAAAATCAGAAATCCTTAATTCTCCAAAAACATCAAGTTGATAAGGCCATTGAAAAGGGGAAGGAAATGTACTTATTGTTGTTATTTGCTGCAAATGATGAAAATACTCGTGAATTACATGATTGGGTTAAACCATTAGTGAACGATTTTAATGATATTTTTCCCGAGGATCTTCCATATGGTTTACCACCTAGTAGGGGTATTGAGCATCAAATTGACTTAGTTCCTGGAGCACCATTACCTAACAAGGCAGCTTATAGATGTAATCCTGAAGAAGCTAAAGAGTTGCAAAAACAGATTACTGAATTGTTAGCTAAGGGGTTTGTACAAGAAAGTCTTAGTCCATGTGCTGTTCCTGTTATTTTGGTTCCAAAGAAGGATGGAACTATGCGTATGTGTGTAGATTGCAGGGCTATAAACAACATCACCATCAAGTATAGGTATCCTATTCCTAGGCTTGATGATTTGCTCGATGAATTACATGGTGCTAGTATATTCTCCAAGATAGATTTGCATAGTGGTTATCATCAGATTCGAATCAAGGAAGGGGATGAATGGAAAACAGCCTTTAAGACTAAGAGTGGGTTATATGAGTGGCGTGTTATGCCATTTGGTTTAACTAATGCTCCTAGTACTTTCATGAGGCTCATGCATGAGGTACTTCGTCCCTTCATTGGTTCATTTGTTGTGGTTTATTTTGATGATATTCTTGTGTATAGCAACAGTGAACAGGATCATCTTATTCATCTGAAGAAGGTTTTCCTTAAGCTAAGGGAAAAGAAGCTATATGCAAAGATGGAGAAGTGTGAATTCTTCACTTCTAGTGTGTCTTTTCTTGGCTTCATTATTTCATCTCAGGGCATTTCTATGGATGAATCCAAGGTGGAGGCAATTAAATCATGGCCAATTCCAAAGTCCATCACAGAAGTTCGAAGTTTTCATGGATTGGCATCTTTTTACAGGAGATTCATCAGAGGTTTTAGTACTATTTTGGCTCCACTGACCGAATGTATTAAAGGGGGTTCTTTCACTTGGACTCCAGCAGCTCAGGAAGCATTTGATCAGTTGAAAAGCAAGCTTTGTGAGGCGCCTGTTCTAGCCTTACCAGATTTCAAGAAAGTGTTTGAAGTGGAATGTGATGCAAGTGGCGTAGGGATTGGAGCTGTTTTACAACAATGAGGGCGTCCCATAGCCTATTTCAGTGAGAAGCTCAATCATACCAAGCTCAACTACAGCACCTATGATAAAGAGTTCTATGCTATTTTTCGTGCCTTGACTTATTGGACTCATTATCTTAGGCCAGCTCAGTTTGTGTTGCATTCAGATCATCAAGCTTTGAAGTACATTAATGGACAACATAAGCTCAGTTCACGGCATGCTAAATGGGTGGAGTTCCTTCAATCTTTTGATTTTGTTTTAAAGTACAAAACTGGAGTTTCTAATGTGGTTGTAGATGCATTATCTAGGAGGCATTCTATGCTTTCTTTAATGGAGGCTCGAGTTCTTGGCTTCACTCATATTAAGGAGCTTTATTATGATGATCCAGATTTTTCACCATTGATAGAAGCGTGCAAGGATGGTTCTCATGGAGCTTATTCGGTTCTAGATGGGTTTCTCTTCCGAAATAATAAGCTTTGTATCCCTAAGTGCTCACTAAGGGATTTGCTCATCAAGGAGGTTCATGGAGGAGGCCTAGCAGGGCATTTTGGTATTAACAAAACTGTGGATGTTTTGCAGGAACACTTTTATTGGCCAAAACTTGCAGGTGATGTTCACTTAGTTCTAGCTCGATGTTCTACATGTCAAAAGGCCAAGAGTTCTTTTCATCAAGGGCTCTATACTCCACTTCCAGTTCCTAATCAGCCATGGGAAGATGTTAGTATGGATTTCATTGTGGCTTTGCCTAGGACTCAAAGGCAAAGAGATGCTATTATGGTGGTGGTGGATCGATTCTCAAAGATGGCTCATTTCATTGCTTGCAACAAGACGGATGATGCAATTCATGTAGCTGATTTGTACTTCAAGGAGATCATTAGATTACATGGTGTACCGAAGACTATTGTTTCTGATAAGGATGTTAAGTTCCTCAGTTTCTTTTGGAAGACTTTATGGAAGCTCCTTGGTACTAAGCTCCTCTTTAGTACCACGGCGCATCCACAAACTGATGGTCAAACGGAGGTGACAAACAGGACACTTACTACTCTCCTCAGGACTCTAGTTAACAAGTCACAGAAAGATTGGGATCTAAAGCTAGCACATGCAGAATTTGCTTATAATAGATCACCTACATATGCCACGAAGTGCTCTCCATTCGAAGTGAACTATGGGGTTAATCCTTTAAGCCCCATTGATTTACTACCTATTCCAGTTGAAGTGAGGCTAAGCAAAGATGCAGAGGAAAAGGCAAAGGAGATGAAAAAGCTTCACCAACAGATTAGAGCACGCATTGAGAAGGTTAATGAAGCTTACAAGGTCCGAGCTAACAAGCATCGAAAGGAGGTCATTTACAAGCCCGGGGACTTGGTATGGTTGCACCTAAGGAAGGAACGATTTCCATCAAGAAGGAAGAACAAGCTGATGCCAAGGAGTGATGGTCCATTTAGGGTGCTTGAAAAGATCAATAACAATGCATACAAGATAGAACTACCAAGTGAGATGGGCAACATTTCGGCCACCTTCAATGTGGGTGACTTAGCTCCATATTTAGAAGAAGATATTGAGTTGCAAGAAGACTTCTCCAAACCAGGGGAGAATGATGCAGGAGCATCCATGATCAATCCAAGTCTCCTAGCAAAGAGTCATCAAGAAGAGATTAAGGTGAAGGAGATTCAGTTCATTAGCTTACTTAATCCAATTTCGAACAAGCAAGTACTTCGAATTGTTAATTAAGCTTAACACCTTCTTAATCTATTTTAAGCCTTGTTGATTAATGCTTATGATCATCTTAACATCATAAAGTATTAGTAATCAAGCTTGAATTATGATTAAATAGCTTAATTAATTAGTTCTAAGTCATTAAAGTAAGCTTAGTGAAACTGTTTTGGAAGAACAGATTTTATACGGTTGGTTTAGGGAACGTTTTGAGCATGTTTTTGAGCTTTATTCTTGGCTAAGGCAACCATACATGACTCACCTGTGTGCTTACATACATCACCAACAAGCATGTGAAGAGTTGGAGGCAAGAATCAATAGGAAAGGAGAGCTTCATGAAGAAGTATCCAAAACCGCAGCTCACAGCGTCCTTCTGGGTCCCATTCCTTCAGTTCTGGGCAGCCGCTTTTCTTAAGCTTTTGGAGCTCATGTTTTGAGGATATTTTCCTTAGAATGTCTATTTTATTACCTTAGTTTCCTTTTTGCAGTAGGATATTTTCGTTTCTCAGAATATCCTAATCATTGCACCTAGGTACTGAAAACTGGCCAGATTTTGTAATAGTTTAAGATGGCTTTTGTTACCTATGCAAAACATCACCAAATGACGTGAATCTTTGGTATGTTACTGCCTTATATGTTAGGATTGTAATGTAAGAAGTTTCATTAGACTTTGTTGAATGAATTAAGAGTTATACTCATTTCTTTGAGCTGTGCGCTTAGAGTAAAAACTGGACAGTTTGTCCTAATTCAAGTCTTTGAGTTAATTAGCTAACTAACGTAGATTAGTTACTAATTTAACAAAGCAAGGTTGCACCAAGAGTTCTTCTTTGACATTGGTGGCCTAGTTTGGTGGTTCTAAGGCTAGTGAAAGTGGTGGTTGTTGGTATGGTTCCAACAAGGCTTGAAGCAAAACTGATTCTTCGGTTCTTAACCAACGAATGCTCTTGCTTATGAAATGCTTTATGCATCAACAAATACCAAATATTTTTGAGTCCTTGAATAAGTATTAGATATATTTAAAGCATATGAAGCCCTCGTATAAAACTCAGTTGAAGTCAAAGGGTAAAACCGTCATAGTCTCTTACGCGATTTGTGGTGAATGAAAACCTTTCAAATCATTTTGTTGGGAATAATTACCTAATATTTCTGAGTCCTTGAATAGTTATTAGATCTTTTTAAAGCATATGAAGTCCTTGGTTCAAAGTCAATTCAACTCAATGGGTAAAACCGTCATATTCTCCTATGAGATTTGTGGTGTATGAACACCTTTCAAATCATTTTTTGTGCTTAATTAACAAATATTTTTGTGCTTAATTACCAAATATTTTTGACTCCTTGAATAGGTATTAGATGTATTTAAATCATATGAAGCCTTTGGATCAAACTTATTTCATATCAATGGGTAAAACCCTTATAGTCTCTTAGGCGATTTGTGGTATATGAAAACCTTTCAAATCATTTTGTTGTGAATAATTACCAAATATTTTTAGTCCTTGCATAAGTATTAGATATATTTAAAGCATATGAAGCCCTTGGATCAAACTCAATTGAAATTAAAGGGTAAAACCGTCATAGTCTATTACGCGATTTGTGGTGTATGAACACCTTTCAAATCATTTTGTTGGGAATAATTACCAATTATTTTTGAGTCCTTGAATAGGTATTAGTTATTTTTAAAGCATATGAAGCCCTTGGATGAAATTCAATTCAAATCAAAGGGTAAAACCATCATAGTCTCTTAGGCGATTTGTGGTGAATGTGAATAGGTATTAGATATAACTTATTTCAATCATATGAAGCCCTTGGATCAAACTTATTTCAAATCAAAGGGTATAACCGTCATAGTGTCTAAGGCGATTTGTGGTGTATGAACACCTTTCGAATCATTTTGTTGTGAATAATTACCAAATATTTTTGAGTCCTTGAATAGGTATTAGATATATTTAAAGCATATGAAGCCCTTGGATGAAACTCAATACAAATTAATGGGTAAAACCATCATAGTCTCTTTGGCGATTTGTGGTGTATGAACACCTTTCAAATCATTTTGTTGTGAATAATTACCAAATATTTTTGAGTCCTTGAATAGGTATTAGATATATTAAGAGCATATGAAGCCCTTGGATAAAACTTATTTCATATCAAAGGGTAAAATCGTCATAGTCTCTTAGGCGATTTATGGTGTATGAAAACCTTTTAAATCATTTTGTTGTGAATAATAACCAAATATTTTTCAGTCCCTGAATAGGTATTAGATATATTTAAGCATATAAAGCCCTTGGATCAAACACAATTAAAATTAAAGGGTAAAACCGTCACAGTCTATTTGGCGATTTGTGGTGTCCGAACATTTTTCAAATCATTTTTTGCAATTATTACCAAATATTTTGACTCCTTGAATTGGTATTAGGTATATTTCAATCATATGAAACACTTGGATCAAACTTATTTCAAATAAAAGGGTAAAACCGTCATAGTCTCTTAGGCGATTTTGTGGTGCATAAACTACTTTCAAATCGTTTTGATGTGAATGTATACCAAATATTTTTGAGTCCTTCAATAGGTATTAGATATATTTAAAGCATATGAAGCCCTTGGATAAAACTTATTTCATGTAAATGGGTCAAACCGTCATAGTCTCTTAGGCGATTTATGGTGTATGAAAACCTTTAAAATCATTTTGTTGTGAATAATTAAGAAATATTTTTGATTCCTTGAATAGGTATTAGATATATTTAAAGCATATGAAGCCCTTGGATCAAACTTAATTCAAATCAAAGGGTAAAACCGTCATAGTCTCTTAGGCGATTTGTGTTGAATGAACACCTTTCAAATCAATTTATTGTGAATAATTACCAAATATTTTTAGTCCATGAATAAGTATTAGATATATTTAAAGCATATGAAGCCCTTTGATCAAACTCAATTGAAATTAAAGGGTAAAACCGTCATAGTCTATTAGGCGATTTATGGTGTATGAACACCTTTGAAATCATTTTGTTGGGAATAATTACCAAATATTTTTGAGTCCTTGAATAGGTATTAGTTATTTTTAAAGCATATGAAGCCCTTGGAAGAAATTCAATTCAAATCAAAGGGTAAAACCATCATAGTCTCTTAGGCGATATGTTGTGAATGTACACGTTCAAATCATTTTTTGTGATTAATTACCATATTTTTTTGACTCCTTGAATAGGTATTATATATATTTCAATCATATGAAGCGCTTGGATCAAACTTATTTCATATCAAAGCGTAAAATCGTAACAGTCTCTTAGGCGATTTGTGGTGCATGAAAACCTTTCAAATCATTTTGTTTTGATTAATTACCAAATATTTTTGAGTTGTTCAATAGGTATTAGATATTCTAAAAGCATGTTAAGCCCTTGGATCAAACTCAATTGAAATCAAAGGGTAAAACCGTCATTGTCTCTTAGGCGATTTTTGGTGTATGAACACCTTTCAAAGCATTTTGTTATGAATAATTTCAAAACATTTTTGAGTCCCTGAATAGGTATTAGATATATTTAAGCATATGAAGCCCTTGGATCAAACTCAATTCAAATTAAAGGGTAAACCGTCACAGTCTATTATGCGATTTGTGGTGTACGAACACTTTTCAAATCATTTTTTGTGATTAATTACCAAATATTTTGACTCCTTGAATTGATATTAGGTATATTTCAATCATATGAAACACTTGGATCAAAATTATTTCAATTCAAAGGGTAAAACCGTCATAGTCTCTTAGGCGATTTTGTGGTGTATAAACAACTTTCAAATCATTTTGTTGTGAATGTATACCAAATATTTTTGAGTCCTTCAATAGGTATTAGATATATTTAAAGCATATGAAGCCCTTGGATAAAACTTATTTCATATCGAAGAGTCAAACCGTCATAGTCTCTTAGGCGATTTATAGTGTATGAAAACCTTTCAAATCATTTTGTTGTGAATAATTACGAAATATTTTTGAGTCCTTGAATAGGTATTAGATATATTTAAATCATATGAAGCCATTGGATCAAACTTATTTCATATCAAAGGGTAAAACAGTGATAGTCTCTTACGCGATTTGTGGTGTATGAAAACCTTTCAAATCATTTTTTTGGGAATAATTACCAATTATTTTTTGAGTCCTTGAATAGGTATTAGTTATTTTTAAAGCATATGAAGACCTTGGATGAAATTCAATTCAAATCAAAGGTAAAACCATCATAGTCTTTTAGGCGATTTGTGGTGAATGTACACCTTTCAAATCATTTTTTGTGATTAATTACCATAATTTTTTGACTCCTTGAATAGGTATTAGATATATTTCAATCATATGAAGCACTTGGATCAAACTTATTTCATATCAAAGCGTAAAATCGTAACAGTCTCTTATGCGATTTGTGGCGCATGAAAACCTTTCAAATCATTTTGTTGTAATTAATTACCAAATATTTTTGAGTCGTTGAATAGGTATTATATATATTAAAAGCATGTTAAGCCCTTGGATCAAACTCAATTGAAATCAAAGGGTAAAACCGTCATAGTCTCTTAGGCGATTTTTGGTGTATGAACACCTTTCAAATCATTTTTTGTGCTTAATTACAAAATATTTTTTGTCTCCTTGAACTGATATTAGGTATATTTCAATCATATGAAGCCCTTGGATCAAACTTATTTCAAATCAAAGGGTATAACCGTCATAGTGTCTAAGGCGATTTGTGGTGTATGAACACCTTTCGAATCATTTTGTTGTGAATAATTACCAAATATTTTTGAGTCCTTGAATAGGTATTAGATATATTTAAAGCATATGAAGCCCTTGGATGAAACTCAATACAAATTAATGGGTAAAACCATCATAGTCTCTTTGGCGATTTGTGGTGTATGAACACCTTTCAAATCATTTTGTTGTGAATAATTACCAAATATTTTTGAGTCCTTGAATAGGTATTAGATATATTAAGAGCATATGAAGCCCTTGGATAAAACTTATTTCATATCAAAGGGTAAAATCGTCATAGTCTCTTAGGCGATTTATGGTGTATGAAAACCTTTCAAATCATTTTGTTGTGAATAATAACCAAATATTTTTTAGTCCCTGAATAGGTATTAATTATATTTAAGCATATAAAGCCCTTGGATCAAACACAATTAAAATTAAAGGGTAAAACCGTCACAGTCTATTTGGCGATTTGTGGTGTCCGAACATTTTTCAAATCATTTTTTGTGATTATTACCAAATATTTTGACTCCTGGAATTGGTATTAGGTATATTTCAATCATATGAAACACTTGGATCAAACTTATTTCAAATAAACGGGTAAAACCGTCATAGTCTCTTAGGCGATTTTGTGGTGCATAAACTACTTTCAAATCTTTTTGATGTGAATGTATACCAAATATTTTTGAGTCCTTCAATAGGTATTAGATATATTTAAAGCATATGAAGCCCTTGGATAAAACTTATTTCATGTAAATGGGTCAAACCGTCATAGTCTCTTAGGCGATTTATGGTGTATGAAAACCTTTAAAATCATTTTGTTGTGAATAATTAAGAAATATTTTTGATTCCTTGAATAGGTATTAGATATATTTAAAGCATATGAAGCCCTTGGATCAAACTTAATTCAAATCAAAGGGTAAAACCGTCATAGTCTCTTAGGTGATTTGTGTTGAATGAACACCTTTCAAATCAATTTATTGTGAATAATTACCAAATATTTTTAGTCCTTGAATAAGTATTAGATATATTTAAAGCATATGAAGCCCTTTGATCAAACTCAATTGAAATTAAAGGGTAAAACCGTCATAGTCTATTAGGCGATTTATGGTGTATGAACACCTTTGAAATCATTTTGTTGGGAATAATTGCCAAATATTTTTGAGTCCTTGAATAGGTATTAGTTATTTTTAAAGCATATGAAGCCCTTGGAAGAAATTCAATTCAAATCAAAGGGTAAAACCATCATAGTCTCTTAGGCGATTTGTTGTGAATGTACACCGTTCAAATCATTTTTTGTGATTAATTACCATAATTTTTTTGACTCCTTGAATAGGTATTATATATATTTCAATCATATGAAGCGCTTGGATCAAACTTATTTCATATCAAAGCGTAAAATCGTAACAGTCTCTTAGGCGATTTGTGGGGCATGAAAACCTTTCAAATCATTTTGTTGTGATTAATTACCAAATATTTTTGAGTCGTTCAATAGGTATTAGATATATTACAAGCATGTTAAGCCCTTGGATCAAACTCAATTGAAATCAAAGGGTAAAACCGTCATTGTCTCTTAGGCGATTTTTGGTGTATGAACACCTTTCAAAGCATTTTGTTATGAATAATTTCAAAACATTTTTGAGTCCCTGAATAGGTATTACATATATTTAAGCATATGAAGCCCTTGGATCAAACTCAATTCAAATTAAAGGGTAAAACCGTCACAGTCTATTATGCGATTTGTGGTGTACGAACACTTTTCAAATCATTTTTTGTGATTAATTACCAAATATTTTGACTCCTTGAATTGATATTAGGTATATTTCAATCATATGAAACACTTGGATCAAAATTATTTCAATTCAAAGGGTAAAACCGTCATAGTCTCTTAGGCGATTTTGTGGTGTCTAAAAAACTTTCAAATCATTTTGTTGTGAATGTTTACCAAATATTTTTGAGTCCTTCATAGGTATTAGATATATTTAAAGCATATGAAGCCCTTGGATAAAACTTATTTCATGTCAATGGGTCAAACCGTCATAGTCTCTTAGGCGATTTATGGTGTATGAAAACCTTTCAAATCATTTTGTTGTGAATAATTAAGAAATATTTTTGAGTCCTTGAATAGGTATTAGATATATTTAAAGCATATGAATCCCTTGGATCAAACTTAATTCAAATCAAAGGGTAAAACCGTCATAGTCTCTTAGGCGATTTGTGTTGAATGAACACCTTTCAAATCATTTTGTTTTGAATAATTACCAAATATTTTTAGTCCTTGAATAAGTATTAGATATATTTAAAGCATATGAAGCCCTTGATCAAACTCAATTGAAATTTAAGGGTAAAACCGTCATAGTCTATTAGGCGATTTGTAGTGTATGAACACCTTTCAAATCATTTTGTTGGGAATAATTACCAAATATTTTTGAGTCCTTGAATAGGTATTAGTTATTTTTAAAGCATATGAAGCCCTTGGATGAAATTCAATTCAAATCAAAGGGTAAAACCATCATAGTCTCTTAGGCGATTTGTGGTGAATGTACACCTTTCAAATCATTTTTTGTGATTAATTACCATATTTTTTTGACTCCTTGAATAGGTATTAGATATATTTCAATCATATGAAGCGCTTGGATGAAACTTATTTCACATCAAAGCGTAAAATCGTAACAGTCTCTTAGGCGATTTGTGGTGCATGAAAAACTTTCAAATCATTTTGTTGTGATTAATTACCAAATATTTTTGAGTCGTTCAATAGGTATTAGATATATTAAAAGCATGTTAAGCCCTTGGATCAAACTCAATTGAAATCAGAGGGTAAAACCATCATTGTCTCTTAGGCGATTTTTGGTGTATGAACACCTTTCAAAGCATTTTGTTATGAATAATTTCAAAACATTTTTGAGTCCCTGAATAGGTATTACATATATTTAAGCATATGAAGCCCTTGGATCAAACTCAATTCAAATTAAAGGGTAAAACCGTCACAGTTTATTAGGCAATTTGTGGTGTACGAACACTTTTCAAATCATTTTTTGTGATTAATTACCAAATATTTTGACTCCTTGAATTGTTATTAGGAATATTTCAATCATATGAAACACTTGGATCAAACTTATTTTAATTCAAAGGGTAAAACCGTCATAGTCTATTAGGTGATTTTGTGGTGTATAAACAACTTTCAAATCATTTTGTTGTGAATGTATACCAAATATTTTTGAGTCCTTCAATAGGTATTAGATATATTTAAAGCATATGAAGCCCTTGGATAAAACTTATTTCATATCAAAAGGTCAAACCGTCATAGTCTCTTAGGCGATTTATGGTGTATGAAAACCTTTCAAATCATTTTGTTGTGAATAATTACGAAATATTTTTGATTCCTTGAATAGGTATTAGATATATTTAAAGCATATGAAGCTCTTGGATCAAACTTAATTCAAATCAAAGGGTAAAAACGTAATAGTCTCTTAGGCGATTTGTGTTGAATGAACACCTTTCAAATCATTTTATTGTGAATAATTACCAAATATTTTTAGTCCTTGAATAAATATTAGATATATTTAAAGCATATGAAGCCCTTTGATCAAACTCAATTGAAATTAAAGGGTAAAACCGTCATAGTCTATTAGGCGATTTATGGTGTATGATCACCTTTCATATCATTTTGTTGGGAATAATTACCAAATATTTTTGAGTCCTTGAATTGGTATTAGTTATTTTTAAAGCATATGAAGCCCTTGGATGAAATTCAATTCAAATCAAAGGGTAAAACCATCATAGTCTCTTAGGCGATTTGTGGTGAATGTACACCTGTCAAATCATTTTTTGTGATTAATTACCATATTTTTTTGACTCCTTGAATAGGTATTAGATATATTTCAATCATATGAAGCGCTTGGATCAAACTTATTTCACATCAAAGCGTAAAATCGTAACAGTCTCTTAGGCGATTTGTGGTGCATGAAAACCTTTCAAATCATTTTGTTGTGATTAATTACCAAATATTTTTGAGTCGTTCAATAGGTATAAGATATATTAAAAGCATGTTAAGCCCTTGGATCAAACTCAATTGAAATCAGAGGGTAAAACCGTCATAGTCTCGTAGGCGATTTTTGGTGTATGAACACCTTTCAAAGCATTTTGTTGTGAATAATTTCCAAATATTTTAGACTCCGTGAATAGGTATTAGATATATTTAAGCATATGAAGCCCTTGGATCAAACTCAATTCAAATTAAAGGGTAAAACCGTCACAGTCTATTAGGCAATTTGTGGTGTACGAACACTTTTCAAATCATTTTTTGTGATTAATTACCAAATATTTTGACTCCTTGAATTGTTATTAGAAATATTTCAATCATATGAAACACTTGGATCAAACTTATTTCAATTCAAAGGTTAAAATCGTCATAGTCTCTTAGGTGATTTTGTGGTGTATAAACAACTTTCAAATCATTTTGTTGTGAATGTATACCAAATATTTTTGAGTCCTTCAATAGGTATTAGATATATTTAAAGCATATGAAGCCCTTGGATAAAACTTATTTCATATCAAAAGGTCAAACAGTCATAGTCTCTTAGGCGATTTATGGTGTATGAAAACCTTTCAAATCATTTTGTTGTGAATAATTACAAAATATTTTTGAGTCCTTGAATAGGTATTAGATATATTTAAAGCATATGAAGCCCTTGGATCAAACTTAATTGAAATCAAAGGGTAAAAACGTAATAGTCTCTTAGGCGATTTGTGTTGAATGAAAACCTTTCAAATCATTTTATTGTGAATAATTACCAAATATTTTTAGTCCTTGAATAAGTATTAGATATATTGAAAGCATATGAAGCCCTTGGATCAAACTAAATTGAAATTAAAAGGTAAAACCGTCATAGTCTATTAGGCGATTTGTGGTGTATGAACACCTTTCAAATCATTTTGTTGGGAATCATTACCAAATATTTTTGAGTCCTTGAATAGGTATTAGTTATTTTTAAAGCATATGAAGCCCTTGGATGAAATTCAATTCAAATCACAGGGTAAAACCATCATAGTCTCTTAGGCGATTTGTGGTGAATGTACACCTTTAAAATCATTTTTTTGTGATTAATTACCATATTTTTTTGACTCCTTGAATAGGTATTAGATATATTTCAATCATATGAAGCGCTTGGATCAAACTTATTTCATATCAAAGCGTAAAATCGTAACAGTCTCTTAGGCGATTTATGGTGCATGAATATCTTTCAAATCATTTTGTGGTGATTAATTACCAAATATTTTTGAGTCGTTGAATAGGTATTAGATATATTAAAAGCATGTTAAACCCTTGGATCAAACTCAATTTAAATCAAAGGGTAACCGTCATAGTCTCTTAGGCGATTTTTGGTGTATGAACACCTTTCAAATCATTTTTTGTGCTTAATTACAAAATATTTTTGACTCCTTGAATTGGTATTAGGTATATTTCAATCATATTAAGCCCCTTGATCAAACTTATTTCAAATCAAAGGGTAAAACCGTCAGAGTCATTTAGGCGATTTATGTTGTATGAACATCTTTCGAATCTTTTTGTTGTGAATAATTACCAAATATTTTTGAGTTCGTGAATAGGTTTTATATATATTTAAGCATATGAAGCCCTTGGATCAAACTCAATTCAAATTAAAGGGTAAAACCATCGTAGTCTCTTAGGCGATTTGTGGTGAATGAACACCTTTCAAATCATTTTGTTGGGAATAATTACCAAAGTTTTGAGTCCTTGAATAGGTATTCGATCTTTTTAGAGCATATGAAGCCCTTGGATAAAACTTATTTCATATCAAAGGGTAAAATCGTCATAGTCTCTTAGGCGATTTATGTTGCATGAAAACCTTTCAAATCATTTTGTTGTGAATAATAACCAAATATTTTTGAGTCCCTGAATAGGTATTAGATATATTTAAGCATATGAAGCCCTTGGATCAAACCCAATTCAAATTAAAGGGTAAAACCGTCACAGTCTATTAGGCGATTTGTGGTGTACGAACACTTTTCAAATAATTTTTTGTGATTAATTACTAAATATTTTAACTCCTTGAATTGGTATTAGGTATATTTCAATCATATGAAACACTTGGATCAAACTTATTTCAATTCAAAGGGTAAAACCGTCATAGTCTCTTAGTTGATTTTGTTGTGTATAAACAACTTTCAAATCATTTTGTTGTGAATGTATACCAAATATTTTTGAGTTCTTCAATAGGTATTAGATATATTTAAAGCATATGAAGCCCTTGGATAAAACTTATTTCATATCAAAGGGTCAAACCGTCATAGTCTCTTAGGAGAGTTATGGTGTATGAAAACCTTTCCAATCATTGTGTTGTGAATAATTACGAAATATTTTTGAGTCCTTGAATAGGTATTAGATATATTTAAAGCATATGAAGCCCTTGGATTAAACTTAATTCAAATCAAAGGGTAAAAACGTAATAGTCTCTTAGGCGATTTGTGTTGAATAAACACCTTTCAAATAATTTTATTGTGAATAATTACCAAATATTTTTAGTCCTTGAATAAGTATTAGATATATTTAAAGCATATGAAGCCCTTGGATCAAACTCAATTGAAATTAAAGGGTAAAACCGTCATAGTCTATTAGGCGATTTGTGGTGTATGAACACCTTTCAAATCATTTTGTTGGGAATAATTACCAAATATTTTTGAGTCCTTGAATAGGTAATAGTTATTTTTAAAGCATATGAAGCCCTTGGATGAAATTCAATTCAAATCAAAGGGTAAAAGCATCATATTCTCTTAGGCGATTTGTGGTGAATGTACGCCTTTCAAATCATTTTCTGTGATTAATTACCATATTTTTTTGACTCCTTGAATAGGTATTAGATATATATCAATCTTATGAAGCGCTTGGATCAAACTTATTTCATATCAAAGCGTAAATCGTAACAGTCTCTTAGGCGATTTATGGTGCATGAAAACCTTTCAAATCATTTTATGATGATTAATTACCAAATATTTTTGAGTCGTTGAATAGGTATTAGATTTATTAAAAGCATGTTAAGCCCTTGGATCAAACTCAATTGAAATCAAAGGGTAACCGTCATAGTCTCTTAGGCGATTTTTGGTGTATGAACACCTTTCAAATCATTTTTTGTGCTTAATTAAAAAATATTTTTGACTCCTTGAATTGGTATTAGGTATATTTCAATCATATTAAGCCCCTTGATCAAACTTATTTCAAGTCAAAGGGTAAAACCGTCAGAGTCATTTAGGCGATTTATGGTGTATGAACATCTTTCGAATCTTGTTGTTGTGAATAATTACCAAATATTTTTGAGACCGTGAATAGCTTTTATATATATTTAAGCATATGAAGCCCTTGGATCAAACTCAATTCAAATTAAAGGGTAAAACCATCGTAGTCTCTTAGGCGATTTGTGGTGAATGAACACCTTTCAAATCATTTTGTTGGGAATAATTACCAAATTTTTTTGAGTCCTTGAATAGGTATTAGATCTTTTTAAAGCATATGAAGTCCTTGGACCAAACACAATTAAAATCAAAGGGTAAAACCGTCATAGTCTCTTAGGGGATTTGTGGTGTATGAACACCTTTCAAAGAATTTTTTGTGCTTAATTACCAAATATTTTTTGAATCCTTGAATAGGTATTAGATATATTTAAATCATATGAAGCTATTGGATCAAACTTATTTCATATCAAAGGGTAAAACCGTGATAGTCTCTTAGGCGATTTGTGGTGTATGAAATCCTTTCAAATTATTTTTTTGTGAATAATTACTAAATATTTTTAGTCCTTGAATAGGTATTCGATATATTTAAAGCATATGAAGCCCTTGGATCAAACTCAATTCAAATTAATGGGTAAAACCATCATAGTCTCTTAGGCGATATCTGGTGTATGAACACCTTTCAAATCATTTTATTGTAAATAATTACCAAATATTTTAAGTCCTTGAATAAGTATTAGATATATTTAAAGCATATGAAGCACTTGGATCAAACTCAATTGAAATTAAAGGGTAAAACCGTCATAGTCTATTAGGCGATTTGTGGTGTATGAACACCTTTCAAATCATTTTGTTAGGAATAATTACCAAATATTTTTGAGTCCTTGAATAGGTATTAGTTATTTTTAAAGCATATGAAGCCCTTGGATCAAACTCAATTCAAATTAAAGTTTAAAACCATCGTAGTCTCTTAGGCGATTTGTGGTGAATGAACACCTTTCAAATCATATTGTTGGGAATAATTACCAAATTTATTTGAGTCCTTGAATAGGTATTAGATCTTTTTAAAGCATATGAAGTCCTTGGACCAAACACAATTCAAATCAAAGGGTAAAACCGTCAAAGTCTCTTAGGGGATTTGTGGTGTATGAACACCTTTCAAAGCATTTTTGTGCTTAATTACCAAATATTTTTTGACTCCTTGAATAAGTATTAGATATATTTAAACCATATGAAGCCATTGGATCAAACTTATTTCATATCAAAGGGTAAAACCGTGATAGTCTCTTAGGCGATTTTTGGTGTATGAAAACCTTTCAAATCATTTTGTTGTGAATAAATACTAAATATTTTTAGTCATTGAATAGGTATTCGATATATTTAAAGCATATGAAGCCCTTGGATCAAACTCAATTCAAATCAAAGGGTAAAACCGTCATAGTCTCTTAGGCGATTTATGGTGTATGAAAACCTTTCAAATCATTTTGTTGTGAACAATTACCATATATTTTTTAGTCCTAGAATAAGTATTAGATATATTTAAAGCAAATGAAGCCCTCGGATAAAACTCAGTTCAAGTCAAAGGGTAAAACCGTCATAGTCTCTTAGGCGATTTATGGTGAATGAAAACCTTTCAAATCATTTTGTTGGGAATAATTACCAAATATTTTTAAGTCCTTGAATAGTTATTAGATCTTTTTAAAGCATATGAAGTCCTTGGATAAAACTCAATTCAAATCAAAGGGTAAAACCGTCATATTCTCTTATGGGATTTGTGGTGTATGAACACCTTTCAAATCATTTTTTGTGCTTAATTACCAAATATTTTTGACTCCTTGAATAGGTATTAGATGTATTTAAATCATATGAAGCCATTGGATCAAACTTATTTCATATCAATGGGTAAAACCCTCATAGTCTCTTAGGCGATTTGTGGTATATAAAAACCTTTCAAATCATTTTGTTGTGAATAATTACCAAATATTTTTAGTCCTTGAATAAGTATTAGATATATTTAAAGCATATGAAGCCCTTGGATCAAAGTAAATTGAAATAAAATTGTAAAACCGTCATAGTCTATTAGGCGATTTGTGGTGTATGAACACCTTTCAAATCATTTTGTTGGGAATAACCAAATATTTTTGAGTGCTTGAATAGGTATTATTTATTTTTAAAGCATATGAAGCCCTTGGATGAAATTCAATTCAAATCAAAGGGTAAAACCATCATAGTCTCTTAGGCAATTTGTGGTGAATGTACATCTTTCAAATCTTTTTTTGTGAATAATTACCATATTTTTTGACTCCTTGAATAGGTATTAGATATATTTCAATCATATGAAGCGCTTGGATCAAACTTATTTCATATCAAAGCGTAAAATCATAACAGTCTCTTAGGCGATTTGTGGTGCATGAAAACCTTTCAAATCATTTTGTTGTGATTAATTACCAAATATTTTTGTCTCCGTTGATTAGGTATTAGGTATATTTCAATCATATGAAGCCCTTGGATCAAACTTATTTCAAATCAAAGGGTAAAACCGTCATAGTGTCTTAGGCGATTTGTGTTGTATGAACACCTTTCGAATCATTTTGTTGTGAATAATAACCAAATATTTTGAGTCCTTGAATAGGTATTAGATTTATTTAAAGCATATGAAGCCCTTGGATCAAACTCAATTTAAATTAATGGGTAAAACCATCATAGTCTCTTAGGCGATTTCTGGTGTATGAACACCATTCAAATCATTTTGTAGTGAATAATTACCAAATAGTTTTGAGTCCTTGAATAGGTATTAGATATATTAAGAGCATATGAAGCCCTTGGATAAAACTTATTTCATATCAAAGGGTAAAATCGTCATAGTCTCTTAGGCGATTTATGGTGTATGAAAACCTTTCAAATCATTTTGTTGTGAATAATTACCAAATCTTTTTGGGTCCCTGAATAGGTATTAGATATATTTAAGCATAAGAAGCCCTTGGATCAAACTCAATTCAAATCAAAGGGTAAAACCGTCAAAGTCTCTTAGGGGATTTGTGGTGTATGAACACCTTTCAAAGCATTTTTGTGCTTAATTACCAAATATTTTTTGACTCCTTGAATAAGTATTAGATATATTTAAACCATATGAAGCCATTGGATCAAACTTATTTCATATCAAAGGGTAAAACCGTGATAGTCTCTTAGGCGATTTTTGGTGTATGAAAACCTTTCAAATCATTTTGTTGTGAATAATTACTAAATATTTTTAGTCATTGAATAGGTATTCGATATATTTAAAGCATATGAAGCCCTTGGATCAAACTCATTTCAAATCAAAGGGTAAAATCGTCATAGTCTCTTAGGCGATTTATGGTGTATGAAAACCTTTCAAATCATTTTGTTGTGAACAATTACCATATATTTTTTTGTCCTAGAATAAGTATTAGATATATTTAAAGCAAATGAAGCCCTCGGATAAAACTCAGTTCAAGTCAAAGGGTAAAACCGTCATAGTCTCTTAGGCGATTTATGGTGAATGAAAACCTTTCAAATCATTTTGTTGGGAATAATTACCAAATATTTTTAAGTCCTTGAATAGTTATTAGATCTTTTTAAAGCATATGAAGTCCTTGGATAAAACTCAATTCAAATCAAAGGGTAAAACCGTCATATTCTCTTATGGGATTTGTGGTGTATGAACACCTTTTAAATCATTTTTTGTGCTTAATTACCAAATATTTTTGACTCCTTGAAATGGTATTAGATGTATTTAAATCATATGAAGCCATTGGATCAAACTTATTTCATATCAATGGGTAAAACCCTCATAGTCTCTTAGGCGATTTGTGGTATATAAAAACCTTTCAAATCATTTTGTTGTGAATAATTACCAAATATTTTTAGTCCTTGAATAAGTATTAGATATATTTAAAGCATATGAAGCCCTTGGATCAAACTAAATTGAAATAAAATTGTAAAACCGTCATAGTCTATTAGGCGATTTGTGGTGTATGAACACCTTTCAAATCATTTTGTTGGGAATAACCAAATATTTTTGAGTGCTTGAATAGGTATTATTTATTTTTAAAGCATATGAAGCCCTTGGATGAAATTCAATTCAAATCAAAGGGTAAAACCATCATAGTCTCTTAGGCAATTTGTGGTGAATGTACATCTTTCAAATCTTTTTTTGTGAATAATTACCATATTTTTTGACTCCTTGAATAGGTATTAGATATATTTCAATCATATGAAGCGCTTGGATCAAACTTATTTCATATCAAAGCGTAAAATCATAACAGTCTCTTAGGCGATTTGTGGTGCATGAAAACCTTTCAAATCATTTTGTTGTGATTAATTACCAAATATTTTTGTCTCCTGATATTAGGTATATTTCAATCATATGAAGCCCTTGGATCAAACTTATTTCAAATCAAAGGGTAAAACCGTCATAGTGTCTAAGGCGATTTGTGTTGTATGAACACCTTTCGAATCATTTTGTTTTGAATAATAACCAAATATTTTGAGTCCTTGAATAGGTATTAGATTTATTTAAAGCATATGAAGCCCTTGGATCAAACTCAATTTAAATTAATGGGTAAAACCATCATAGTCTCTTAGGCGATTTCTGGTGTATGAACACCATTCAAATCATTTTGTAGTGAATAATTACCAAATAGTTTTGAGTCCTTGAATAGGTATTAGATATATTAAGAGCATATGAAGCCCTTGGATAAAACTTATTTCATATCAAAGGGTAAAATCGTCATAGTCTCTTAGGCGATTTATGGTGTATGAAAACCTTTCAAATCATTTTGTTGTGAATAATTACCAAATCTTTTTGGGTCCCTGAATAGGTATTAGATATATTTAAGCATATGAAGCCCTTGGATGAAATTCAATTCAAATCAAAGGGTAAAACCATCATAGTCTCTTAGGCGATTTGTGGCGAATGTACACATTTCAAATTATTTTTTGTGATTAATTACCATATTTTTTTGACTCCTTGAATAGGTATTAGATATATTTCAATCATATGAAGCGCTTGGGTCAAACATATTTCATATCAAACCGTAAAATCGTAACAGTCTCTTAGGCGATTTGTGGTGCATGAAAACCTTTCAAATCATTTTGTTGTGATTAATTACCAAATATTTTTGAGTCGTTGAATAGGTATTAGATATATTAAAAGCATGTTAAGCCCTTGGATCAAACTCAATTGACATCAAAGGGTAAAACCGTCTTAGTCTCTTTGGCGATTTTTGGTGTATGAACACCTTTCAAATCATTTTGTTGTGAATAATTACCTAATATTTTAGAGTCCCTGAATTGGTATTAGATATATTTAAGCATATGGTGCCCTTGGATCAAACTCAATTCAAATTAAAGGGTAAAATCGTCGCAGTCAATTAGGCGATTTATGGTGTACGAACACTTTTCAAATCATTTTTTATGATTAATTACCAAATATTTTGCTCCTTGAAATGGTATTAGGTATATTTCAATCATATGAAACACTTGGATCAAACTTATTTCAAATCAAAGGGTAAAACCGTTATAGTTTGTTAGGCGATTTTGTGGTGTATTAACAACTTTCAAATCATTTTGTTGTGAATGTATACCAAATATTTTTGAGTCCTTCAATAGGTATTAGATATATTTAAAGCATATGAAGCCCTTGGATAAAACTTATTTCATATCAAAGGGTCAAACATTCATAGTCTCTTAGGCGATTTATGGTGTATGAAAACCTTTCAAATCATTTTGTTGTGAATAATTACGAAATATTTTTGAGTCCTTGAATAGGTATTCGATATATTTAAAGCATATGAAGCCCTTGGATCAAACTTAATTTAAATGAAAGAGTAAAATCGTTGTAGTCTCTTAGGCGATTTGTGTTGAATGAACACCTTTCAAATCATTTTATTGTGAATAATTTCCAAATATTTTTAGTCCTTGAATAAGTATTAGATATATTTATAGCATATGAAGCCCTTGAATCAAACTCAATTGAAATTAAAGGGTAAAACCGTCATAGTCTATTAGGCGATTTGTGGTGTATGAACACCTTTCAAATCATTTTGTTGGGAATAATTACCAAATATTTTTGAGTCCTTGAATAGGTATTAGTTATTTTTAAAGCATATGAATCCCTTGGATGAAATTCAATTCAAATCAAAGGGTTAAACCATCATAGTCTCTTAGGCGATTTGTGGTGAATGTACACCTTTCAAATCATTTTTTGTGATTAATTACCATATTTTTTTGACTCCTTGAATAGGTATAAGATATATTTCAATGATATGAAGCGCTTGGATTAAACTTATTTCATATCAAAGCGTAAAATCATAACAGTCTCTTAGGCGATTTGTGGTGCATGAAAACCTTACAAATCATTTTGTTGTGATTAATTACATAATATTTTTGAGTTGTTGAATAGGTATTAGATATATTAAAAGCATGTTAAGCCCTTGGATCAAACTCAATTGAAATCAAAGGGTAAAACCGTCATAGTCTCTTAGGCGATTTTTGGTGTATGAACACCTTTCAAATCATTTTTTGTGCTTAATGACAAAATATTTTTGTCTCCTTGAACTTATATTAGGTATATTTCAATCATATGAAGCCCTTGGATCAACCTTATTTCAAATCAAAGGGTAAAACCGTCATATTATCTAAGGCGATTTGTGGTGTGTGAACACCTTTCGAATCATTTTGTTGTGAATAATTACCAAATATTTTTGAGTCCTTGAATAGGTATTAGATATATTTAAAGCATATGAAGCCCTTGGATCATACTCAATTCAAATTAATGGGTAAAACCATCATAGTCTCTTAGGCGATTTGTGGAGTATGAACACCTTTCAGAGCATTTTGCTGTGAATAATTACCAAATATTTTTGAGTCCTTGAATAGGTATTAGATATATTTACAGCATATGAAGCCCATAAAACTTATTTCATATCAAAGGGTAAAATCGTCATAGTCTCTTAGGCGATTTATGGTGTATGAAAACCTTTCAAATTATTTTGTTGTGAATAATTACCAAATATTTTTGAGTCCCTGAATAGGTGTTAGATATATTTAAGCATATGAAGCCCTTGGATCAAACTCAATTCAAATGAAAGGGTAAAACCGTCACAGTCTATTAGGCGATTTGTGGTGTACGAACACTTTTCAAATCATTTTTTGTGATTAATTACCAAATATTTTGACTCCTTGAATTGGTATTAGGTATATTTCAATCATATGAAACTCTTGGATCAAACTTATTTCAAATCAAAGGGTAAAACCGTCATTGTCTCATAGGCGATTTTGTGGTGTATAAACAACTTTCAAATCATTTTTTTGTGAATGTATACCAAATATTTTTGAGTCCTTCAATAGGTATTAGATATATTTAAAGCATATGAAGCCCTTGGATCAAACTCAATTCAAATTAATGGGTAAAACCATCATAGTCTCTTAGGCGATTTGTGGTGTATGAACACCTTTCAAATCATTTTGTTTTGAACAATTACCAAATATTTTTGAGTCCTTGAATAGGTATTAGATATATTTAGAGAATATGAAGCCCTTGGATAAAACTTATTTCATATCAAAGGGTCAAACCGTCATAGTCTCTTAGGCGATTTATGGTGTATGAAAACCTTTCAAATCATTTTGTTGTGAATAATTACGAAATATTTTTGACTCGTTGAATAGGTATTAGATATATTTAAAGCATATGAAGCCCTTGGATCAAACTTAATTCAAATCAAAGGGTAAAACCGTCATAGTCTCTTAGGCGATTTGTGTTGAATGAACACCTTTCAAATCATTTTGTTGTGAATAATTACCATATATGATTGAGTCCTTGAATAGGTATTAGTTATATTTAAAGCATATGAAGCCCTTGGATAAAACTTATTTCATGTCAAAGGATCAAACCGTCATAGTCTCTTTGGCGATTTATGGTGTATGAAAACCTTTCAAATCATTTTGTTGTGAATAATTACCAAATATTTTTAGTCCTTGAATAAGTATTAGATATATTTAAAGCATATGAAGCCCTTGGATCAACCTCAATTGAAATTAAAGGGTAAAACCGTCATAGTCTATTAGGCGATTTGTGGTGTATGAACACCTTTCAAATCATTTTGTTGGGAATAATTACCAATTCTTTTTGAGTCCTTGAATAGGTAATAGTTATTTTTAAAGCATATGAAGCCCTTGGATAAATTCAATTCAAATCAAAGGGTAAAACCATGATAGTCTCTTAGGCGATTTGTGGTGAATGTACACCTTTCAAATCATTTTTTGTGATTAATTACCATATTTTTTTGACTCCTTGAATAGGTATTAGATATATTAAAAGCATGTTAAGCCCTTGGATCATACTCAATTGAAATCAAAGGGTAAAACAGTCATAGTCTCTTAGGCGATTTTTGGTGTATGATCACCTTTCAAATCATTTTTGGTGCTTAATTACAAAAAATTTTTGTCTCCTTGAACTAATATTAGGTATATTTCAATCATATGAAGCCCTTGGATCAAACTTATTTCAAATCAAAGGGTAAAACCATCATAGTGTCTAAGGCGATTTGTGGTGTATGAACACCTTTTGAATCATTTTGTTGTGAATAATTACCAAATATTTTTGAGTCCTTCAATAGGTATTAGATATATTTAAAGCATATGAAGCCCTTGGATCAAACTCAATTCAAATTAATTGGTAAAACCATCATAGTCTCTTAGGCGATTTGTGGTGTATGAACACCTTTCAAATCATTTTGTTTTGAATAATTACCAAATATTTTTGAGTCCTTGAATAGGTATTAGATATATTTAAAGCATGTTAAGCCCTTGGATCAAACTCAATTGACATCAAAGGGTAAAACCGTCTTAGTCTCTTTGGCGATTTTTGGTGTATGAACACCTTTCAAATCATTTTGTTGTGAATAATTACCAAATATTTTTGAGTCACTGAATAGGTATTAGATATATTTAAGCATATGAAGCCCTTGGATAAAACTCAATTCAAATGAAAGGGTAAAACCGTCACAGTCTATTAGGCGATTTGTGGTGTACGAACACTTTTCAAATCATTTTTTATGATTAATTACCAAATATTTTGACTCCTTGAAATGGTATTAGGTATATTTCAATCATATGAAACACTTGGATCAAACTTATTTCAAATCAAAGGGTAAAACCGTTATAGTTTGTTAGGCGATTTTGTGGTGTATTAACAACTTTCAAATCATTTTGTTGTGAATGTATACCAAATATTTTTGAGTCCTTCAATAGGTATTAGATATATTTAAAGCATATGAAGCCCTTGGATAAAACTTATTTCATATCAAAGGGTCAAACCGTCATAGTCTCTTAGGCGATTTATGGTGTATGAAAACCTTTCAAATCATTTTGTTGTGAATAATTACGAAATATTTTTGAGTCCTTGAATAGGTATTAGATATATTTAAAGCATATGAAGCCCTTGGATCAAACTTAATTTAAATGAAAGAGTAAAACCGTCGTAGTCTCTTAGGCGATTTGTGTTGAATGAACACCTTTCAAATCATTTTATTGTGAATAATTACCAAATATTTTGAGTCCTTGAATAGGTATTAGATATATTTAAAGCATATGAAGCCCTTGAATCAAACTCAATTGAAATTAAAGGGTAAAACCGTCATAGTCTCTTAGGCGATTTGTGGTGTATGAACACCTTTCAAATCATTTTGTTGGGAATAATTACCAAATATTTTTGAGTCCTTGAATAGGTATTAGTTATTTTTAAAGCATATGAAGCCCTTGGATGAAATTCAATTCAAATCAAAGGGTTAAACCATCATAGTCTCTTAGGCGATTTGTGGTGAATGTACACCTTTCAAATCATTTTTTTGTGATTAATTACCATATTTTTTTGACTCCTTGAATAGGTATAAGATATATTTAAATGATATGAAGCGCTTGGATTAAACTTATTTCATATCAAAGGGTAAAATCGTCATAGTCTCTTAGGCGATTTGTGGTGTATGAAAACCTTTCAAATCATTTTGTTGTGATTAATTACATAATATTTTTGAGTCGTTGAATAGGTATTAGATATATTAAAAGCATGTTAAGCCCTTGGATCAAACTCAATTGAAATCAAAGGGTAAAACCGTCATAGTCTCTTAGGCGATTTTTGGTGTATGAACACCTTTCAAATCATTTTTTGTGCTTAATGACAAAATATTTTTGTCTCCTTGAACTTAGGTATTAGGTATATTTCAATCATATGAAGCCCTTGGATCAACCTTATTTCAAATCAAAGGGTAAAACCGTCATAGTATCTTAGGCGATTTGTGGTGTGTGAACACCTTTCGAATCATTTTGTTGTGAATAATTACCAAATATTTTTGAGTCCTTGAATAGGTATTAGATATATTTAAAGCATATGAAGCCCTTGGATCATACTCAATTCAAATTCAATGGGTAAAACCATCATAATCTCTTAGGCGATTTGTGGAGTATGAACACCTTTCAGAGCATTTTGCTGTGAATAATTACCAAATATTTTTGAGTCCTTGAATAGGTATTAGATATATTTACAGCATATGAAGCCCTTGGATAAAACTTATTTCATATCAAAGGGTAAAATCGTCATAGTCTCTTAGGCGATTTATGGTGTATGAAAACCTTTCAAATTATTTTGTTGTGAATAATTACCAAATATTTTTGAGTCCCTGAATAGGTGTTAGATATATTTAAGCATATGAAGCCCTTGGATCAAACTCAATTCAAATCAAAGGGTAAAACCGTCACAGTCTATTAGGCGATTTGTGGTGTACGAACACTTTTCAAATCATTTTTTGTGATTAATTACCAAATATTTTGACTCCTTGAATTGGTATTAGGTATATTTCAATCATATGAAACTCTTGGATCAAACTTATTTCAAATCAAAGGGTAAAACCGTCATTGTCTCATAGGCGATTTTGTGGTGTATAAACAACCTTTCAAATCATTTTTTTGTGAATGTTTACCAAATATTTTTGAGTCCTTCAATAGGTATTAGATATATTTAAAGCATATGAAGCCCTTGGATCAAACTCAATTCAAATTAATGGGTA